>UESW01003998.1:1052955-1092999 GCA_900491605.1 Calamus simplicifolius | reverse complement strand
CCTTCCTACCCGGCGACCTTGTCCTCCGAAAGGCCTCTGTTTCCAAACCGCTGGGACAAGGAAAGCTGGCGCCAAACTGGGAGGGCCCGTACCAAGTAGCGGAGATCATCGGACCGGGAACCTACAAGCTACAGGATCTGGATGGGAAATCCATTCCCGGACGTGGAATTCGGACAATCTCCGAAATATTATCAATAGGGTACGTCCTCTCCAAATTTATTTTCATATGCCTCATTATATCTTCCTGTCGGCACATTTTCCTCAATGCAAATCATTATGCACCACATCACCAAAAATTGCAAAAAGAAATAGATGCTGCTTACCAATCCTCGGCACAACCGAGCTCCTTGTCTGGACAGGAATTCTTCGAACCTTGGCAGGGCCAAGTAAAATATTCTCCGAACCTCGGCTGGGCCGAGCAACAAATTCTCCGAACCTTGGTAGGGCCAAGTAAAATATTCTCCGAACCTCGGCTGGGCCGAGCAACAAATTCTCCGAACCTTGGCAGGGCCAAGTAAATATTCTCCGAACCTTGGCTGGGCCGAGCAACAAATTCTCCGAACCATGGCAGGGCCAAGTAAAATATTCTCCGAACCTCGGCTGGGCCGAGCAACAACTTCTCCGAACCCTGGTAGGGCCAAGTAAAATATTCTCCGAACCTCGGCTGGGCTGAGCAACAAATTCTCCGAACCTTGGCAGGGCCAAGTAAAATATTCTCCGAACCTCGGCTGGGCCGAGCAACAAATTCTCTGAACCTTGGCAGGGCCAAGTAAAATATTCTTCGAACCTCGGCTGGGCCGAGCAACAAATTCTCCGAACCTTGGCAGGGCCAAGTAAAATATTCTCCGAACCTCGGCCGGGCCGAGCAACAAATTCTCCGAACCTTGGCAGGGCCAAGTAAAATATTCTCCGAACCTTGGCTGGGCCGAGCAACAATTCTCCGAACCTTGGCAGGGCCAAGTAAAATATTCTCCGAACCTCGGCTGGGCCGAGCAACAACTTCTCCGAACCTTGGCAGGGCCAAGTAAAATATTCTCCGAACCTCGGCTGGGCCGAGCAACAATTCTCCGAACCTTGGCAGGGCCAAGTAAAATATTCTCCGAACCTTGGCTGGGTCGAGCAACAAATTCTCCGAACCTTGGCAGGCCAAGTAAAATATTCTCCGAACCTTGGCTGGGCCGAGCAACAACTTCTCCGAACCTTGGCAGGGCCAAGTAAAATATTCTTCGAACCTCGGCTGGCCGAGCAACAAATTCTTCGAACCTTGGCAGGGCCAAGTAAAATATTCTCCGAACCTCGGCTGGGCCGAGCAACAAATTCTCCGAACCTTGGCAGGGCCAAGTAAAATATTCTTTGAACCTCAGCTGGGCCGAGCAACAAATTCTCCGAACCTTGGCAGGGCCAAGTAAAATATTCTCTGAACCTCGGCTGGGCCGAGCAACAACTTCTCCGAACCTTGGCAGGGCCAAGTAAAATATTCTTCGAACCTCGGCTAGGCCGAGCAATAAATTCTCCGAACCTTGGCAGGGCCAAGTAAATATTCTCCGAACCTCGGCTGGGCCGAGCAACAAATTCTCCGAACCTTGGCAGGGCCAAGTAAAATATTCTCCGAACCTCGGCTGGGCCGAGCAACAACTTCTCCGAACCTTGGCAGGGCCAAGTAAAATATTCTCCGAACCTCGGCTGGGCCGAGCAACAAATTCTCCAAACCTTGGCAGTGCCAAGTAAAATATTCTCTGAACCTCGGCTGGGCTGAGCAACAAATTCTCTGACCTTGGCAGGGCCAAGTAAAATATTCTCCGAACCTCGACTGGGCGAGCAACAACTTCTCCGAACCTTGGCAGGGCCAAGTAAAATATTCTCCGAACCTCGGCTGGGCCGAGCAACAAATTCTCCGAACCTTGGTAGGGCCAAGTAAAATATTCTCCGAACCTCGGCTGAGCCGAGCAACAAATTCTCCGAACCTTGCCAGGGCCAAGTAAAATATTCTTCGAACCTCGGCTGGGCCGAGCAACAAATTCTCCGAACCTCAGCAAGACTGAGTAAAAATTTCTTCGGGTTAAGGCACCGGCTGAAAGCCGAAGTGCATAGGCCCCGACTAGGCCGAGGGACTTCCAAATAGCCCCCGCAATTTCCGCCGGTTTAAAACGAAGCACGCTAAGCAAAAAAACCGTTGACACACAAAAGAAGGGCCCATCAAGCCTCGCGTAATCGGCCAAAAGCCCGCGCAGAGCCAAGGAATGCCCCCTCTGCTACTAAAATCTTTGGGTAACGCCCTATAACCCATCGATCAAAGCATCTACTTCGACGCGTGAACCAGTGGAACCACGCCAACTCCCTAACTATTACGCGAATGACATGTTTAAAAGAAGACTCTCGAAAAAGAAGGATTGTCTGAACATAGCCTCTTTGTATTAATCCAAAAGGAGGGGAGCACACGAAAAGAGAGGCAAGAAAAGCGGAAGGACAAAATGAAAATAGCCGAGGCCCTAAGTCAAGGGTCGGAGTCGCTTCCGGATGCCAGCAGGCCCTCCAAGCGCTCGGTAAGATCAGCCACCTGCTGGCGTAGTGATTCGACCTCCTCCCTCTGCCGGTCTATCACCCGGCGCAGGGCCTCCGCCTCCTTGGTCGTGACATCCATATATTCCTCTACGACCCTCACAAGCTGCTGATTACTCGCGAGGGCCGACGCCAGGCCCAATCCGTCAACGGTAACGGAGGTACGCCTCCCCTCCGAGTGAAGCAGGCCGTTGAGTGAGGCGCGCAGCTCACTAGATGATCGTCCTGGAAAGGCCATTGTTTCAGAACTTAAATCGAGGGATGGCTGAGACCAATACCCCTCGGTCATATTTATACTCGCTGATAGGTATCTCAGTCGGTCGCGCCATAGCCGTCGACCCGTAAGAGCTTGCCACATGTCGTCATTTCAAAGGCTGCAAAATCCGAGGTACCACACCCCATCCCGAGTAAGATCGGTAAGTGTGGATTGACTGATCGGGAATTCTCCCGAACAGACTACCTTCCGATCTGCCACCCCCAGTAATAAATGCACACGGTATTTCCCCAAGCTCCCTTTTCGGGAAGAACAGAGGGAAGAAGTCTGGCATCCGGCCAATAACCTGTCCCCTCGGGAAGAGTAGCATCACCAAGGAAAAAGCGTGACAATATATTGCTCGTACCGACCTGGCGCCCATCACCAAGCGCCACATAGACATAGCACCATGGCCCACAATGACAACTGAATTGCTCCCTTGAGCCCGAATCTCCGAACCTTGGCAAGGCCAAGCCGAATATCTCCGAACCTCGGCTGGGCCGAGCTACAATTTCTCTGAACCTCGGCTGGGCCGAGCTAAAAATTCTCCGAACCTCGGCTGGGCCGAGCTACAATTTCTCCGAACCTCGGCTGGGCCGAGCTAAAAATTCTCCGAACCTCGGCTGGGCGAGCTACAAGTTCTCCGAATCTCGTTGGGCCGAGCGATAATTTCCCCGAACCTTGGCAGGGCCAAGTGAAAAAATCTCCGAACCTTGGCAAGGCCAATCCAAATCTTCGAACCTCGGTTGGGCTGAGCAACAAGTTCCCTGAACCAATACTGGAAAAAGCACAGATTCCCTGAACTTCGGCCAAACCGACCCACGATAATTCGAGCTCCGATAAGAGCAAGGCACAAAAATCCCAAGCTTCGAACTGAAGTAGGGAGCACATTTCTCCGAATGGTCCCAAAACCGTCGCTCGCGAACCTCGATTAGTTCGGACGGCGTGGGATCCTCATCTAAGGACAAGCGGGACGCCTTTGTATCCCGCAAACAACAAATGATAGCAAACTCGGCACAGAAAAGACAGAGATTGGAAAATAAAACATCTTTATTGCCAGTCGAGATCGGTTACAAATGCCTCAGAGGCGTTACAAGAGCATTGAAATGCATAAAATAAAAACAGTATAAAACTCGGGCAACTGCTCCAAAGCAGACCTAGGCAACTGTGATGCTCCGACGTCTGGATCGATGAATCAGGCAAACCACGAAACGGTCAGCCCGCCTGGACGGTTGATAAAGCTGACCCTCCACGGCCCCCGCCGAATGAAGAGATTCAGAAGGTGGCATGGCCCGTGGATGCTGATTCTGAGGACTCAGACGAACCAGCCCGCTCCCCTAGGAGGGGGTGCTGGATCGTAGGCCACCGCCCGACCGAGAGGCTCGGGGACCATCAGACCCCGGTTTCTCCCATATTCTCTGCCCCGTGGCAAGGATTCCCCTCAGAGAAGGGATGGGGATCCAGGCCAGCGAAAGAGGGAATCTGTGCGTCTACGGGGGTGTCGATACACTTCCTACCGTAAGCCCCCGTAACAGGCCACAAAGGTCACATGGGAAGAGTATATGTGCGCTCCCCGTGTGATCTCTGCGCCCCCTATGTGCGCTCTCCATATGATCTCCGGGACTCATCCCCTAAGGGTGAGCCATTCTTCGGCAGCTCCCCCGTCGCCCCAGCTATCCGGTGGCAAGGAGCCTATGAGAGGAAGGCTCAATCCTCCCACTCGCAATGGCAGAAAAATGAGCATGGTTGAAGTTCTAATGGAAAAGGAACTTTGGGGATAACCAAACATGATCCCTTTCTTCCCTTTTTATAGGCAGAAATGAGCCGGGAAAAGCTACCCAAGCTGAAAGTCCCAAGATTCAAACATCTGGCCCGTGCCACCACGTGGCCCCTCAGGATAGACGCGGTGCCCTATTGCGCGCCAAGCCCATCGCCTGGGTTGTGACGTATACGGAGATCTCCTCCTGATCCCGAATCACGATCATTAAATGCAGGAGATCGCCCACCAGCACTTCAAAAACTGGCAGGCTCAGAATATCGTCCTTCGAAAATAACGTCCTCCAATGGTAAGCCGCTGCGTACGCAGCGCGATGAGACAACCTGCATGGGAAAGAGCATCTTCCGGAAAGCCGCAGAGCAGCTTTATGTTCCCCAGAGCGCCGTATCATCAGTTTCGATGGAACAAAAACCGAATCACCTGCGGAACAGCAGGGCATTGGCAGAATAGCAGAAAGCGCGAAGACCCATTTTGCTCGTCGGCCCTAGCCGACCTACTTTTGCTTGTCGGCCTCAGCCGACCTATCTTGTTCGTCAGCCCCAGTCGACCCATTTTTACCCGTCGGCCCTAGCCGACCCATGTTTACCCATCGGCCCCAGCGACCTATTTTGCTCGTCAGCCCTAGCCGACCTATTTTTGCTTGTCGGCCCCAGCCGACCTATCTTGTTCGTCGGTCCAGCCGACCCATTCTTACCCGTCAGCCCTAGCCGACCCATTTTTACCCATCGGCCCTAGCCGACCCATGTTTACCCGTCGGCCCCAGCCGACCTATTTTGCTCGTCGGCCCCAGCCGACCTATTTTTGCTTGTCGATCCCAGCCGACCTATCTTGATTGTCGGCCCAAGCCGACCTACTTTGCCGATCGGTCTTAACCATCCAGTTTTGTTTCTTGAGCCTTAATTAAGACGTGAGCCAAACCGGATCGCCTGTCGGTTCGCCGGTCGAGGCAATCGCCCCGCCTTGGGTCAAGCCAATGCATTCCTTCAATCTTGAAATAAAGATGACCTAAGAGTATTAGCGAGCCCAAGTCGCTCATGATTGAGCGAGACTAGACGACACGAGGCCACGCAAGAAAAGCACTTAAGTAGAAATAGAAGATTCTTTTATTAAGAGACACGGGAGACACCGAACAGACTCTTGAAAACGGAATACAGGAGTGGCCCCTAAGGGTCAGGAACCACATCGGTTCTGGCCGAACTCTCGGTTACATCTACAGAAGTATGACTAGACTCGCCCTTCTCTAATACTTTTTTCCCTTCAGCGGCAGTTTGCGACCGTCCCCAGAAACTACGACTTCGCTGGGACCCGAGACTGCACCAGGATCAGTGTCAGAAATGTCGACATATTCATCCTCTTCTTCTCCGTCGAACTCACCGTCATCAGGAGTTTCAGCGTCCAGAAAAGAGAGATCCCATTCTGGATGCTCGCTGGATATCTTCTCTTTGCATTCCTGCAGCCCGAGTTGGAAGGCATCAACGCCGATAGCATCCTGCCTCCCCTTGAGTATGGCGAGCTGCATGTTGGCCTCAGCAGCCTGTTTCTCAGCCTCTGCGACTTGGGCCCGCAGAATGATATTTTGCTCCTCGAACTTGCCGGCCCGCGTCTCGAATTCTGAGCTCTTGTTGCGGCTGGACACAAGCTCGCCTTGAAGAGCCCGAACCTCCAACTCCAACTTCGCCATCTGAAAAAGCCAAAGTAAGTCGGCATCACAAGAAACCAGTAGAAAAAGCTAAAAAAGGGGGGGGGGGAATGAGACCGTACCTCCTCCTCTCGTTTGGCCAACCTTTTGGCCGACTCCTCAGCCTCACTCCTGGCTCTTGTTCTGTCGGCCCCGACCAGCTCAACTCTCTCCTGCAGATTGTTGATCCTCGACTGTCTGACTTCAGCATCCTCCCGGGCTTGGGATAACTCGTTGTTCACCCGAGCTATCACCCCTTGTTGCCATTTAGCGCCCCTCCCTCAAGTGGGCAATTTCGCTGTCGCGGCGCTTCAGTCGATCCTCCACCTCCTCGAGCATCCTAGTCAAACGCTTCCTCTCGTCGGCAGCTTCCTTCCCTAGCCGACCCATACTCTCGCTATGTTCTTTCCGCATCGCCTTCACCTCCGCGGAATGTTTTGACTCGATTCTGGCTAGCTCCAAGCACGCGTTGTCATTCTTCGCCAGGAGCTCCTGCAACTCTTCCACCCCTTGATGGAGGATGGCTTATCCACAATGACGTTGAAAGATCTTCGGGGTCCAATGTAGGGCCACTCTGATTTCCTCCCAGGAATCAAATGGTAGCAGACGTGAAAAAGGGGAGAGTGGCGATGATTTGAATCTGGTGGCACATTGAGATGAATCCGATAATGCTCCGCCAACTGTTTGGGGCCACCATCGCCGGGCAGATGTTGTAGTGGGTCATTATCTCCTTCACCAAAGGATGGAGAGGGAAGTGAAAGCCTGCCTTCAAACTATCCTCATAAATGAAGACCCCGGACTCCAAATCTTGCGAGACCCTATCCTCGGGCTCCAGCACCCGCAGAACGACATCTGAGGGCATGCCGTACCATTGGTGGATCCTCCCCAAATCCTCAGCTACAATCTCCGAAACCACATCGTCGGGGCTCATCGCCATCTCGATTGAGAAGAACACCATGCGAAACAACGAGCGTAGAGAAGGATGAGAGGCCAAACTCTTCGAAAAACAAGACGAGAGGATGATGTGAACATGCATGTATATATATAGTGCGGCTGTCGCTTTGCTTCCCGCTAAGGAAGCCGCCTTGAGGAGATAGGGCGTCTCACTCGAGGCGTCCGGAATCGCCTCGACAAATGCCCGATCGATCGGGATTCACGACGTGGCGTAATCCCAACCGTCACCCTCGGAGAAGCCTTAGCCCCGAAGGCAGTATGGCCCTATCGCATTAATTAGGGCATCATTGCACGAGCTGTCTAAACCAAGACGTCCCATCCGGGATGCGCCATTTGAACTTGTACTCCCTATGCCCGAACCTACGCTTCGAACTAGGGAGTGGAGGGCATGTGTTGGGGGGTAAAATTGACATTGCATTAATATCCATGCGAGGCGGCTGAGGCCGACCTCCTCCCTTCGCCCTTCCGGGCTTCCGTAGCTCAGCTCCCTCCGGGCTTCCGTAGCTCGGCTCCCTCCGGGCTTTCGTAGCTCGGCCCTTCCGGGCTTCCATAGCTCGGCCCCTTCCGGGCTTCCGTAGCTCGGCTCCTTCCGGGCTTCCGTAGCTCGGCTCCTTCCGGGCTTCCATAGCTCGGCCCTTCCGGGCTTCCGTAGCTCGGTTCCCTCCGGGCTTCTGTTGCTCAGCTCCCTCCGGGATTCCGTAGCTCGGCTCTTCCGGGCTTCCATAGCTCGGCCCTTCCGGGCTTCCATAGCTCGGCCCCTTCCGGGCTTCCATAGCTCGGCCCCTTCCGGGCTTCCGTAGCTCGGCTCCTTTCGGGCTTCCATAGCTCGGCCCTTCCGGGCTTCCGTAGCTCGGCTCCTTTCGGGCTTCCATAGCTCGGCCCTTCCGGGCTTTCGTAGCTCGGTTCCCTCTGGGCTTCCGTAGCTCGGCTCCCTCCGGGCTTCCGTAGCTCGGTTCCCCCGAGTCACCATGGCCCGGCTACGTCAAATAATCCACAATCCAATACCCACCTCCGCGGAACCTGATGCGGGAGAGCCCAGGTTCACCATAATGGCATCCTAGACAAGGAATCATGTCGAAACATGGCCTAGAACCTATCGTAACTGCCCCAGGTCTATTTGACCAGATCTCGAGACATCAAGGTGCTCTCGCAGCCGTCAATCCCCTAACAAACAGGATACAGATCCCACGGCCCACAGCGGCCTGATTCTATCCACCTTTGTATCCTAACAACCTCTGAACCTTCCAGAAGACGCTCAAGGTCCAGGTGACAGTCTATAAATTGGACACTCCCAGATTCCCTCAGGTACGCATCTCCCTACGCATACGCACGCATCTTTTTGGACGCACCCATACGTGCGCTCTCACTCTGGCTGCTCTCTCCAGCGGCTCGTTGGTGCTCTTGCCCTCTAGAGCTCTCGATTGGCCATCCCCGGAGAGGTCTCCCGGAGAGATCCACCTCCCCATTATCTGGTTATCGCCGATTTCTTCTCCACTGACTTGAGCGTCGAAGGGTCTTCCGCGGAGGGCCACCCCCAACGCCTCTCGCGCGAGGACTTCTTGTGCAGGTCCGCCCCCTCTTCCTTGGAGATCGACCGCACCCGAGTCGAAGGATGGATCCCGGCGGCAACACAAGCAAAGTAAAGAGGGGATTTTCATCAACCAAACAAAGTACACACAGGAACTTCTCAAGAAGTTTGGAATGGAATCAATCAAACCCCTTGGAACACCTATGAGTCCTTCATGCAAATTAGACAAAGATGAAGATGGTAAGAAGGTAGATCAAAAATACTATAGAGGTATGATCAGATCTCTACTTTACTTAACAACAAGTAGACCAGATTCATGTTTGCTGTTTGTCTATGTGCTAGATTTCAATTAGAACCTAATAATCTCACTTAATTGCTGTGAAAAGAATTTTAAGATATCTAAGTGGAACTAAAAATGTAGGATTATGGTATTCTAGAGACTCAACACTAAACTTAATTGCATATTCTGACTCTGACTATGCTGGATGTAAACTAGATAGAAAAAGTACAAGTGGTACATGTCAATTCTTAGGAAGTAACTTAATCTCTTGGTTTAGCAAAAAGCAAAATTTGGTTGCATTATCTACTGCTGAAGCAGAATATGTTGCAGCTGGAAGTTGCTGTGCTCAATCCTTTGGATTAAGCGACAACTTGAAGATTATGGCATAACACTTAATAAAACTCCTATTAGATGTGATAATGCAAGTGCAATCAATTTAACTAAGAATCCACCCAACATTCAAGAACTAAACACATTGAAATTAGATATCATTTTATAAGAGAACATGTAGCTAACAATGAAATTTGCCTTGATTATGTTATACTGAAGAACAATTAGCTGACATATTTACAAAACCTTTGAGTGAAGAGAGATTTTGTTATCTTAGGTGAATTAGGGATTTGTGATCCTTTGGAATGACTTTGAAACCCCTAAGGAATGATTATCTAGATTTCTATTAATTTCTTGAGATTCCTTTCATAATTTTAAGGACAATTTATCTAGTCAATTGAGCAATTTGATTCCTCACATTCCAAATATTTTTTTAAAAATTTATTGATCTTATTTTGACAAGTTTCGGCTGGTTGAAACTCATTTATTTTTCTCTGAAACTGTCAGTGGAGTTGACACCTCAATTTGAGGAGTCGACACCTCTTTGTGTCACTCTCGGTCTTTGACCTTGGAGCCGACACCTGCTTAAGTGGAGCCGACTCCAGTTCGGGCGCTAACTGTGTTAGCGACTTGGAGTCGACACCCGACTTTGCGGGAGTCGACACCTGGTGGACCCAAATTGACTATATTAGGGCAGAGTCGACACATTCTCGATTTTTATCTTCTCCAAACCCTCTCCAAATCTTCTTCAAACCCTCTCCAAACTTCCCAAAGCCAAATACTCCTCAAATCAATCATTCCCTAAGATTTCTATGGCACCTAAGCATAGGGGATCGGTCTTTGATGCTCCTGTTGCTACAAAAAGCGTATGGCTAGGCATCCCGTCCGTGAACCTACTCCAAGTGATGATTCTTCTTCAACTCCCTCAGATAATCCTGACCCCTCCTCTCCACAGGTAGATACCCTTGCTGGGCGAGTTATCATGGGTAGGAAAGTAGATTTTGATTTCTTTGAAGCCGAGGGTTTTGACATTGGTAGACAGATTAAAAAACTCGGTTGGGATAAAGTTTGTTCTTTGGATGTTCCTACTTATCCAGCTCTTGTTAAAGAATTTTACCTGAATTTATCTAGAGGAGATGATGGAATTGTTAGTTCAGTAAGAGGAAAGAGAATTCATCTTACTTTTCAAATTTTAGGAAATCTGTTAAGTATTCTTGTCACTGGATTTGTTGCAAACATTCACAGTGAGAGATCAGCTGCTTTATCAAGAATGTTAGGAAGAGAAATAACCGAATTTGAAGAGGTTAGGGCAAACCAATTGCCACTTGAGCTTAGGCTGTTGCATAACATTTGCAGTAGGATTCTATTTCCCAAGACTGGCTATTTTGAGTATGTCTCAGAGCGAGACATTGTAGTCATGGATAGTATCTTGACGTGTTAGCCAATAAATCTTGCTGGAATGATGATATGGTATATGGCTGAGGCCGGGGGCAAGAGGAGATCTTCACTGCCTTATGGGATGATCCTAACCTTGGTTTTTAGAAGTCAAGGAGTAGTTATTTCTGAGAATGAGCCATCGAAGAACCTTAGGCACACTGACTACTACAGCTTAGCCACTGTGCACAGGATGGGATTTGTGAAAGTGGATGGTAAATGGGAGAGAAAAGGTCATACTGGAGATAGGGTTGCTGAGTCTAATGTGCCTGGCCCTTCTGAGGCAGGACCATCTGTGAGACACAGCTTACCAGAGCCCAGTCAGAATGTACCTCCAGCTCCACCTGTTCCTTCTACTTTTGATCAGTCATCTATTGGTTTTTCCGATATTCAGTTAGAACAGCTTAGAAGTATTTTTTCTACTCACAAGGAAGAGATGAAATCTGAGCTAGATAGCCAATTCATGAACCTGAGAGAGACCCTCTATTCTTTGGATGAAAGAATTGGCAAAATTGAGTCTACACTTGGAGCTGCTGAAGCTTTAAAGAATGATCTCAAGAATATTTTTGAAGAACTTAAAGATATTGGTGGAGACTCAGAGACTTATTCCAAATGCAATGCTGAGCTTCAGGACAAAATTATGATTGCATGTGCATTTGTTGATAGAAGACTAAAAGAATTTGTAAGAACTCAGAGTGAAGGAATGGGAAGAATATTAGAAGATTTGCAAAGACTCATTAGAACTAACTTTTGATTATATTGTAATGAAGTTTCTTTGATGTTATTGAAAGATGATGTTTAGTCTAATTTGATGTTGATTTACTTTTTATTAAAAGTTCTAATGTAATGAAGTTTTGATGTAATGAAGTTTCTTTTTGCAATATGATGTAATGTTTGACATTATAATGTAATGAACTTATTTGATACTTAATGAATGTCATTTGATCTTTGAAGCATCTATCAATTTTGTCATTTCACTTAAAACTTGTAACCTTTTTATTGATTACAAAAAAGGGGGAGAAGTTATTGATAGTCGTATATGCATTGAAAGTTATAAAAGGGAAGAGTATTTAATTGCATATTTGTAGATGCATTGGAACAATTAAGCTTAATTAATTGTCATATATGCATTGAAAGGATGAATAGATATTAAAATTGATATAACTGTTTAATTGGTATCAAACATTAAAAGTTTACTGTTAAAAGGAAAGAATAGATGTTAAATTGAGTATCATAGGGGGAGCTACCTCATTCATGGGGAGCTTACCTGTGAGGAATAAATATTTGAGAAATTTGATTTGAAAATCTTATTGTTTAATCATGCATATACTCAATGTTTTTATAATCATCAAAAAGGGAGAGATTGTTGATCCAATTATTGATTTTGATGATTAATAAAAGACATGAGTATATTCATTTTGTTTCTAATATATTTAACAAGTGTTTCAGGGATTAAAAATGTTTGATCAATCAAAAAGAATAAAGAAACATGTTTTGAATCAATGTTTTAAAAGAAATTTTCAAAGTTCAGAGCCTGGAGTCGACACCCAAATAGTCAGGAGCCGACCCCAAGGCGTATCAGAAGGTTTCTGGGATTTTGGCACGGTCTGGAGTCGACACCCAAGGGTTTCAGAGCCGACTCCAATCTGAGATATAAAGAAGTACATTCTGTTTCAGTTTCTGGAATCGACACCTAGAATTCGGGAGTCAACACCTGAGATTTAGGGAGCCGACACTTGAGTTTCTGGAGCCGACTCTAACCTGAGAACAGAGAGCATGTTTTATGGACTTTTCTGGAGCCGACACTTACAGTATCCGGAGCCGACTTCCAAAAGCAACGAGTCGACACGTTCCTTTCTCGGAGCCGACTCCCCAACAACTTTTTCTTTACTATTTTTAACACCCGACTTAGGGTCGACACCTGAAAAGTTGGAGCCGACTCCAACCTGTCAGGAATGGATTTTTTATCTGTCAGAACATACTTCAACGGTAAGATTTCTTTTCACCTAACCTCTAACAGCTATTTTCTTTGTGTGTAGAAGAATCCAAACATCTTCAACGGCTATATTTCCCACCTAAAACTTGAATTAAAGAGATCTATAAAAAGGGAGAAAAACCGTTCATTTGAAAGAGATAGGAATAGAGAGGAAAAATAGAAAAAGGAAAAGGAAATATTTTGTGAAAAATCTAAAAATCTTGACAGAGAAATCAAAAGGAAAGACTCAGAGCTTACATCAACCAATCCAAGAGAGTCCAAAGAGAAATCCAAGGCATTCAAGTTCAAAATCGGAGGATTTTCCAAGTGAAGAAAAAGAAAGCAAAAGCCCTGATTTTCCTAACTTTTCAACTGCAATCTTTGTGAAGAATCTGAGCTGAGGCCTGATTCAACATTTTAAAGGAGAAGAGGAAAAGAAGAAAAGAAGAAAATCTCAAATCAAATTCGCTTCAAACAGGCTTTTCTTACCCTTGTTTATTTAATTGCATATTTGCTCACTTAAGGAGCTATCTTATATTATAAACTCTATTTTTCATAGTTGTTGGCTAGTTCAATCAAGGGATTGAATTAGTGGAGGTGGTATACCTCGGTACAAGCTAAGGATAGCTTATGGTTGGGTTTTGTGCTGGTGAGCCCGAAAACCAACTGGGCTCATTGTAATCCTGGGGGAAACAATAAGTTTTGAGTTGTGAGCTTGTAAAACAACTTGGCTGTAATCAAATAGACTATAGTGTGGACCCAAGTGATACTTGGGAGTGGACGTAGGTGTTGGATACACCGAACCACTATAAAATCCTTGTGTTTGCCGTATTTTGACTCTCTCACTCTATCTCTTTATTTGTGCTTAATATTTATCCTGCACTTAATCTCATTTATTCCAAAGCACATAGTTTTTAAAAGATTAAATTTTTAAGAACCCAATTCACCCCCCTCTTGGGTTGCCATCTGGGCCAACACCAGGCATTCCGGAGGAGGTGATTACACATCAACTCAACATCAAGCCGGAGTGTCGACCCATTCGGCAGAAGAAGAGGAGCTTTGGTTCAGACATACAAAAGGCCATAGACGAAGAGGTGCGTAAGTTGACGGCGGCCGTCACATTCAGAAAGTCCACTACCCCGACTGGCTGGCGAATGTGGTGATGGTCTGCAAGGCCAGTGGGAGTTGGAGGATGTGCGTGGACTTCACCGACCTCAATAAAGCATGTCCCAAAGACAGCTTCCCGCTGCCTCGGATCGACCAGCTGGTAGATGCTACATCCGATCACGAGACTCTTAGTTTCATGGATGCATTCTCAGGGTACAACCAGATTAGGATAAACCCGGCTGATGAAGAGGCGACCTCCTTCATCACAGAGAAGGGGATATATTGCTATAAGGTGATGTCGTTCGGGTTGAAGAATGCGGGAGCCACCTACTAGAGGTTGATGAACAAGGCTTTTGAGGCCCAGATCGGGCGCAACATGGAGGTATACGTGGACGATATGCTAACCAAGAGCGCCCATGCTACGGATCATGTTGCTGACCTTGCGGAGACTTTTGCCAACCTGCACCGGTTCCGAATGAGACTGAACCCCCGTAAGTGCGCCTTCGGGGTGGCAGCCGGCAAGTTTCTGGGCTTTATGGTGACTCAACGGGGAATTGAAGCAAATCCTGACAAGATTGGAGCCATTTTGGATATGAGGCCCCCGGCTAACAAGAAGGAGGTGCAGCGTCTGACCGGAAGGGTGGCAGCCCTGAGCCGTTTCATGTCAAGATCGGCAGAGCGGTGTCTGCCCTTCTTCAAGGTGCTGCGCAAGGTTAATAGCTTTTAGTGGATGAAGGAATGTCAGGAAGCCTTTGAGGAGCTAAAGAATTTTTTATCTACTCCCCCGTTGCTGTCCAAACCGAGAGGCGGGGAGGAGCTCTTTTTGTATCTTGCCGCCTACCCCGAGGCCGTCAGTTCGGTGCTCGTCTGTATGGATGCGGACGGGGTGCAGAGGCCGGTCTACTACACCAGCAAGGTGCTTCATGATGCTGAGACCAGATACTCCAAGACCGAGAAGATCATCTTCGCACTGGTGGTCTTCGCCCAGCGCTTCCGACCCTACTTCCAAGCTCACCCAATCGTGGTGCTCACGGACCAACCACTCCGAACTATCCTGTCCCACCCTGATACTTTCGGTCAGCTGGCCAAGTGGGCTATCAAGCTGGGAGAGTTTGATTTATCTATCCGGCCAAGGCCTGCAATGAAGTCCCAGGTGCTAGCTGACTTCCTGGTCGAATGCACTTGGGCCGAGGAGCATCTAGAGGACTTACACCCTGAGGCGCGTATGGATTCCCCTGAGATCGAGGAGAGGGGAAGGAAGATTGGACTCTGCATGTAGATGGAGCATCAAATTCTCAAGGGAGTGGAGCTGGACTCATTCTTGCGAGCCCCGAGGGGGAGGTGGTAGAGTATGCCCTCCGGTTCCTGTTCCCGGCCACCAATAACCAAGCGGAGTATGAAGCCCTGCTGGCAGGGATGAAGCTAGCCAAGGAGCTTAGGGTGGAGTGTCTGAGGGCCTTCATAGACTCCCAGCTCATCTCCAGGTAGGTCGTTGGGGAGATGAGGCCAGAGACCCAACCATGTCCTGCTACCTGAGCAAGATGCAATCTCAAGCCTTCCGGTTTGCGTACTTCCGCGTTAGCTATATCCATCGGGTGGAGAATGCTAGGGCTGATGCCTTGTCCGTTTGGCCACCTCGACCAACGGGACCTTGGGAAGGATGTATGTGGAGCATCTGCAAGTCCCAAGCATCGAAGTCGCAGGGGAGGAGACCATGCCGATTGAGCAGGAGCCTTCCTGGATGGATGCTTATGTCCGGTATCTTACTGATGGCACCATCCCTGAAGACCCGGCTGAGGCCAGACTGCTTAGGCGACGGGCCCCAAAGTTCCTGCTGATGGAAGGGAAGCTCTACCGAAGATCATTCTCATACCCAATCCTCAAGTGCATTGGGCCTACTGAAGCTGACTACATCTTGCGAGAAATCCATGAAGGCATATGCGGGAGTCATCTGGAGGGCAGGGCCCTGGCATACAAGGCCCTGCGGCAGGGATATTATTGGCTGACTATGAGGGAGGACGCAGCTGAACTTGTCAAGAAGTGCGATAGCTGCCAGCGCCATGCCAATATCCAGCGACAGCCGACATCTCAGCTGACCCCCCTGGCGGCACCATGGCCTTTTGCCCTGTGGAGAATGGACATTTTGGGGCTGTTCCCTCCGGGCTCCAGTCAACGCAAGTTCCTGCTAGTGGCCGTAGACCACTTCACCAAATGGATCAGGCTGAGGCGCTTGCCAAGATCACTGAGAATAAGGTGAGGTCTTTCTTTTGGAAGTCAATAATATGCCGGTTCGGGCTCCCCCATACCCTGGTTACCGACAATGGCCGGCAATTCGACAACGCACCTTTCCGGGAATTCTGCACCGAGCTTGGCATTCATTAGTGATTCACCTCTGTAGGCCATCCTCAAAGCAATGGTACGGCCGAGGTGACCAACCGCATTATCCTCCAAGGATTAAGAGCCCGGCTTGATGACTACAATGGACGTTGGGTGGAGGAGCTTCCCAACGTGTTATGGGCCTATCACACCACGCCACGGGCCCCCACCGGAGAGACTCCTTTCAGCCTCGTCTTTGGATCCAAAGTAGTTATTCCTATGGAAATCGGTGCCCGGAGCCCCAGAGTGAAAGCTTACAGCGAGGAAGACAACCCAAATCAGTTGCGGGCCAACCTCGACCTGATAGAAGAGGTGCGAGACCGAGCATGACTCCGGATGGCCGCCTACCGGCAACGGACGGCTAGGTATTACAATGCTCGTGTCTGACCTAGAACCTTCTTACCTATAGATTTAGTCCTTCGGTGAGCCGAAGTCTCGAAACCGATAGAAGGAGGCAAGCTAGCACCGAATTGGGAAGGGCCGTATCGAATCACCAAAATGCTCCGCCACAAAGCATACAAAGTAGAAGACCTGGACGGAAAGCCCCTCCCACGGATGTGGAACACTGACAACCTCCGCCAATATTATCAGTAGTGCCCCCTTTTCTTATGTCAAATTTTATGTCAACACTCTTTTGGGCTCTTGGCCCTTCATTAATAAAATGTGAGTTCCAGCATCATAGATTCTCAACGAAAGCCCAGTGTACCACTGGCGTACCGATGACCATCGGATCTCAATGAAAGCCCAATGTACCATTGGCAACGAAGACCCGATGTACCATCGGATTCAAAAAAGCCCGAGGCCAAACTCGGCATGGAAAGCCCAGTGTACCACTGGCATACCGATGTACCATCGGATCTCAACAAAAGCCCAATATACCATTGGCAACGAAGACCCGATGTACCATTGGATTCAAAAAAGCTCGAGGCCAAACTTGGCATGGAAAGCCCAGTGTACCACTAGCATACCGATGTACCATCGGATCTCAACGAAAGCCCAATGTACCATTGGCAACGAAGACCCGATATACCATCGGATTCAAAAAATCCCAAGGCCAAACTCGGCATGGAAAGCCCAGTGTACCACTGGCATACTGATGTACCATCTGATCTCAACGAAAGCCCAATGTACCATTGGCAACGAAGACCCGATGTACCATCAGATTCAAAAAAGCTCGAGACCAAACTCGGCATGGAAAGCCCAGTGTACCACTGGCATACCGATGTACCATCAGATCTCAACGAAAGCCCAATGCACCATTGGCAACGAAGACCCAATGTACCATCGGATTCAAAAAAGCCCAAGGCCAAATCGGCATGGAAAGCCCAGTGTACCTATGGCATACCGATGTACCATCAGATCTCAACAAAAGCCCAATATACCATTGGCAACGAAGATCCGATGTACCATCGGATTCAAAAAAGCCCAAGGCCAAACTCGGCATGAAAGCCCAGTGTACCACTGGCATACCGATGTACCATCGGATCTCAATGAAAGCCCAATCTACCATTAGCAACGAAGACCTGATATACCATTGGATTCAAAAAAGCCCGAGGCCAAACTCGGCATGGAAAGCCCAGTGTACCACTGGCAGACCGACGTACCGTCGGCTCTCAACAAAAAGCCCAAGCTCCTACTAGCGCTCTGAGGCTGATGCCCGTCAGTCCGACGCTGGCATCCCAACAGTTTCCTAGAAGCCCAAGTTTCCATCGGAGCACTGAGGCTAATGTTCCATCTGGTCAACGCCGATGTTCCAGCGGTGCTTAGATACCCAAATCATCCTTGGCCAAATAGAGCTACAAGAAAATAAAAGCTGTCCTTCAGTGTTGACGAAGCCCTCGAGGGTCCCACATCAGCAGCTCGGGGACTCAAAGAGAAGAATGTAATTAACATTATCATTAAGGGAAAAAACTTTCGCTTCATTGATATTAGTGTTTAAAAATGCCGACCGAGTCGGACTTGGTATAAAAATACGTGAAGGACAAAATCAAGACCTGGCCGCAGACTCGCCGCCTAAGGCCTCGTCGGGCCCTGGGTCCCGCTCAAGATCCATGACCTGGGGGAGATTCCAGACCCGTGCCACTTTCTCCTTGGCATCGTTGAACCCCTGGACGTAGAAATCTGCGTTGGCTTCAACTAGCTCATGGGTGAAGTGCTCCGATGCCTTGAACTCTTCCATGGCCGTGGCAGCTTTGGCCTCGGCGGCTGCCTCCACCTCCGCTTCTTGGGCCTCCGCCACCACCCTCTCAGCCTCCTTGATGCTTATTTCTTCCTCGGCTCACTTCACCCGAGCCTCGGTAGCCTTGATGGCTGAGTTCAAGTTAGCTATGTGCAGGTTTCGGGCCTCAACCGTGTTCTCGGCCTCTGTGAGTTGGTCCAGCGCCGCTCGCCGTTGGTTGGCTTCGGCCTCGGCTCTGCTTTCGTCCTCCCTTATTTTGTCGCCGCATTCGACCCTTATCAACTCCAGGGCCTTCTCGGTGGCCTTAGCTCGAGCCTGAGCATCCTCGGCGTCTTGTTGGATTTGGCGGGTGACAGCCTCCCCTTCGCTGAGGGCCTCCCGAGTGAGCACCATGGAGTTGGACACCTGCATCCAGAGCGTCAGTTGTGAGAACTGCCTAAATATTCTAAACAAAGGGCAAGGAGGGAAATACTTACTCGAACAAGAGCTGAGAAGATCTCCCGGAAGAACCTGTTCACCCCCAGGGTTCGGAGCTCCTCTTGAATATCCAGCTGAATGGTGTGGGACATGAGTTGTTCAGCCTGGCGCCCGTCGTTTATCAATGAAAACCCGCAAGGGGTTGGCCCGGCCCTACTCCCCTCGGCACTTTGACGTGCTCCGGTTCAGCACGTGGGGGGACGCTTGTAGGTATCTATTCGGGGGGCTGACTTGTCCCCAACGGCCCCTCCCCCAACTCCTATCTACTTCGACTGGGGGGGTCCGTGGGAGGGTGGGGACTCCATCACTGCCGGCCCCATAGCCACCGGCTCCCCTGTGGTCACCCCTTCAGCCCCCGCAGCCTCTGGAGGGGTGTCAGCTGTCAGATCTACCTCTGGGACTAGTGGAGACCCGCGCTGCTTAGCCGGCGGAGATGCCTACGTGGCGCGATGCTTCGGGGCCGGTGCTTGCTGCTCCTCCCTTGGGCCCCACTAGGTCCTCATTCGCTAGATCGCAGCCATCCTGACCATGCCAGTTGGAGGCTTCATTGCTGCACGGCATCAGTCGGGGTCAGTAAAAAAAAAGAAAAAGGAAGAAAGGAGAAGGCGATTTGGTTAAGTGTCGAGACTCTTGTTACTCACCGCTCTGGAAGGTGAGGCCTGCTAGTCTGAGATTCTCCTCCGACAGGAGCAAGTTGTATCTGGGGATGTTAGCAGTTAACAGTTGCCCCTTCGCTTCTTGGTCTCCTGGGAGGACGGTGGAGTTCATGTTGGGCCGAAGATTGGGATCCCCCCACCGGGACTTGACTGGGCCAAGGTCAGCGAAAAAGAAGTGGGATTTCTACCCCTTAACTGAAGAGGGAAGAAGAAGTTTGAGGACTCAACCGGGTCGGGGCTGGAACAACCACCAACCCGTCTGCTGCCTAAGGAAATAGAAGCTTCGAAAAAGGGAAAGTCGGGGGGTAATTTGGAGGTGGCTGCAAAGAATGAGAAAGGCGCAAATGGTCCTAAGGGAGTTCGGGACTAGTTGGGCAGGAGTCAGAGAATAGTAATCCAGCAAGCTAACAAAAAAGGGATGAAAGGGAAAGCGAAGCCCTAGCCTAAGGGAAATTTCGTAAATGGCCACTCTACCGGGCCGGGAGGAAACTACCCTGTCGTTGGGAGTCGGAAGGAAGAGCCCCACCTCTCGGGGTACATGATAACGGGCCCTAATTTTGACTAAGTCTTGGCCCGTTATCATGGAGGCGGTCCCCTCCAGGGATTCCGCCCCCACCCTCGCGGAGGTGCTGGCTGCCGCCTGCGCCTCCTCGTTGGGGCCTGGCCGGCCGCCGCCAGGCGTCCCCGTGCAGGGACTCTGCCGGCAACCTGCTGCTGGGACAAAGGAAGATGGTCCTTCGAATCGGAAGACCACGAAGAAGAAGAAGGAGACGAAGAGGCGCGGAGCCTCGAAGGGGAAATACGGTCGTCAGAAGGAGCTGAAGAGGTCCAGGATGGCGAGGAGGTTATGGAGAAGGTTTTGGGAAGAGGGAAGGATGGGAAGGAACAGAGGGCTAACCTGAAGGAAAAGACAGCAGGGGGCGATTCTCGGGTCGCAGAAGGAGCAGATAGCTGGAAGAAGAAGATAACTGAAGCAGAATGGCGGATTCTCTGCCTTCGCCCGGGTTTTGTCAAGTTTCAAATCGTCCCGCCTCGATTTTTCAGCCACGTGGACTCCCGCTATAGGCTGGGCCGCCTTGGCAAGCGTCCGACGCATGGAACAAACTGCCTCCGGCTAATAGGGTAACGCCGCTGACATCAGCGCCATGATGATAATGATGGCGGCCACTTTTTGCAAGCTTTAAAAGGACAACCCGTTTCGAGGATGATCGCTGCGAATCAGACGGACAGTAGCGACTGCCCCTTCACATCCCCCAAGTTGCCCATGCTAAGTTATCGCTGCATCCGGGGACACGTGTCTGGGAGCAGTTGGCATTGGAAGGGGATCAGCCACTAGGAACATGACACCCCTTTCACTTCGCCTGGGTGGCCCCGCTCCATCTCAGGGGCGGGTGGGCATCTGATAGGGCTGATCCCGCACCGTTAGGATTAACGGTAAAGGAAACTGACGGCGTCCCGCTCCCACCTCCGGAGCCAACCTCCAAGCTCCACCTCCAAGGCCAACCTCCGGGGTCCACCTCCGAGGCCAACCTCCGGGTTCCTCCAAGGTCCTCCTCTGAGGTCCACCTCCGGAGCCAACCTCCGAGGTCCTCCTCTGAGGTCCACCTCCGGAGCCAACCTCTAGGGTCCTCCGAGGTCCTCCGAGGTCCTCCTGAAAAAACCTCCGAGGTGCACCTCTGGAGCCAACCTCCGAGGTCCACCTCCGAGGTTAACCTCCGGAGCCAACCTCCGAGCTCCACCTCCGAGGCTAACCTCCGGGGTCCTCCTCTGAGGTCCACCTCTGGAGCCAACCCCCGAGCTCCACCTCCAAGGCCAACCTCTGAGGTTCACCTCCGAGGCCAACCTCCAGGGTCCTCCTCTGAGGTCCACCTCCGGAGCCAACCTCTGAGCTCCACCTCCGAGACCAACCTCCAGGGTCCTCCTCCGAGGTCCTCCTCTGAGGTCCACCTCCGGAGCCAACCTCCGAGCTCCACCTCCGAGACCAACCTCCGGGGTCCACTTCCGAGGCCAACCTTTAGGGTCCTCCGAGGTCCTCCTCTGAGGTCCACCTCCAGAGCCAACCTCTAAGCTCCACCTCCGAGGCCAACCTCCAGGGTCTACCTCCGAGGCCAACCTCCAGGGTCCTCCTCTGAGGTCCTCCTCCAGAGCCAACCTCCGAGGTCCACCTCCGAGGCCAACCTCCGGGGTCCTCTTCTGGAGCCAACCTCCGAGCTCCACCTCACCTCCGGGGTCCTCCTCCGGAGCCAACCTCCGAGGTCCGCTCCAGCTTCCTTCAGCCCCCAGCTTCAACCACGAGTTTAGGCAACCGTCATGGTCCAGCCATAGGGGCCGATAGCAGCGGGCCACCTGTATGCCCATGTGACCTACTACTCGCTTGATACGGTGCGTCGCCATGCCTCATTAAGGCGTATGGTCTACTACATGTCCATAACGGTACGTAGCCATACCCCGTTACGGCGTGCAACCCATTACTTGCCCACGACTACGTATGGCTGTACCCTGTCACGGTGTACGACTCGTCACTCGCTTGCAGCCGCTTGTGGCCATACCTCTTAACGGCGCATACCTGATACAGGCGCAACTGCCTGACATTTGTAAGGCCGTGCTGGCAGATGGCAACTCAGCAGGACACCTCTGACACACAGTAACGATGTGACCTGACACTATCATAACCTTCTTTTTGTCTATCAACGGACGGAGATATCACGAAATCGGTAACCTTCTGGAAGCATGGAGAAGGAGAGATCTTGGAACAGGTATAAAAGCCCGCATTTGCAAAGAGGGAAGAATCCTGAACCAAAAAACCCGTAAGCTTTCTTCTGTAAAGCTAACTCTTGTCTGTTCCCGAGTTACTGACTTGAGCATCGGAGGGCCCCCACCGGAGCATCCGGTATCTGAGGACTTTTTTTGGCAGGAATCCGGCAAGGAGGATCTCCATTTCCCCGGCATTTGCAGAAAGTGATTTGGCGTCAACAAAATGCATTAACATTCCCTCTTATGGTAGCCATTAAAATGTTTTCATCATTTTGCTTTCTTGAAATATAATGTAATATAATCATATCATATAATTTTAGCCACGATCATAAAATTTATCACAAGAATATTACATTATTGTAGATTCTATTGTGGCTAATGTTATCACCGTAAAGGATGAAACACAGCCAACAGTAGGAATCCACGAAGCAGTAGCCTCCACCTTTCCTGCTCCTCTCTCATATGTTTTGCATCCCCACCACTCTATATCCATGCACCGCCAGTAACTTTTTTTTTGCAGGCTCAGCATCAGATACGTACTTTAATATACCCAATTTCAGATAGAAGTAGTTTCGTAAACAAGCCTCTCTTTATACTACTCTTTACCAACAAATTAAAGAATTCATATCATTTGAAGTACAAGGGTGGATGAACCATTGATTTTTCCACCACACATTCCTTTCGAATCAAACCTTTGTTTGCTGCTCATGACGAATCCTAGATTTTATTCTGTGAAATCTTTATTTTTTATTTTTTCAACAAAAATGAAGGAAGGTTCACGAACCTTTTTGTTGGAGGATTTAGAAAAAGCAAAAGTAACGCAGAAAAAAAAAATCTTAACTTTCCATGAGCCGACCCTTTTTGGCCTAAATGAATGCTAAACAAGAGATCATTTAACAAGTAATTAGTAATAAGTGAATCATGAGAGGAGAAGAAGAAACAAGAGAAACAATACTGAGCTTAGAGCATTCTTTGAAGGATGTATCACGTGCGAAAAAATCCTGAATGCTGATCAATGATGGAAAATATGAGGAAGCCTGTAATGGTTGTACAGTGTACTTTGGCCTTTCACTTGTGGTATTCCAAGGGGTAAATGCATCTGCTTTGTAGTTCATTGCGAGCTTTAGGTACTTGCTCATTGTAGTAGATGATACAACCAGTAATGAGCCTGTATTCAATGGTGCTTTGCTGCTTTTTTTTTTTTTGTTGATAGAAGAGGAGCCTCAAAAGTGTTAAGGGAATAGTGCATCTCTAACATTCATAGGTAAAGCACCAATAAGCTAAACAGAAGGCATACCATACTATAACATAAAGGAAGTAAGAGTTACTGCAAAGTTAACAAAGATGTCTGCTGCTTGATTTTCTGCATGGTATACGTGGTGAACTATCACAGTGTCTATAAGGCTAAAGCTACTTAATAATACTTCTGAGCATAGGGTGAAATGTTGAAGAAGATGCAGCGTTAGGTTGAATCCATTTGATTATTATATTGGAATCTCCTTCAATAATAAAATAATTAGTAGAGTAGTTAGAAAGAAGAAGTTGAAGACTATTGCCGCCGGGATCTGTCCTCCGACTCGGGCGCGATCGGTCTCCTGATCGGGCTTCCTCCTGGGCGGACCTGCAAAGAAGTCCTCATGCGAGAGGCGTTGGGGGTGGCCCTCCGCAGAAGACCCTCCGACGCTTAAGTCAGTGGGGATCGATGATCAACAGAAATGAGGAGAAGGATCTCTCTGGGGAGTCCCTCCAGGGGTGGCCAATCGGGAGCTCGTACGGAGCGCCGACAGAGAAAAAGGAGGAGGGTGAGCAGTGAGAGAGAGAGAGAGCCAGGAGCTGTGTACGGGGGCTTGTGCGCGTACCTGTGAGAATCTGGGAGTATCTTATTTATAGGCAATCATCTGAATCTTGAGCGCCTTCTGAAAGGTTCGAAGGTTGTTGGGATACGGGGATGATTCGAATCAAGCCGTTGTGAGGCCGGTGGGATCCGTATCTTGTCTGTTGAAGGATCGATGGCTGGGAGAGCTCTCTGATGGCCTGGGATCCAATGACTGCATAGGTCCTAGGCCGTTATTGCATATCCTAGACCACTCCTCGATATGATTCTTCGTTTGGGATTCTATTACACTAGACTTGGGCTCTTCCGCGCCAGGTTCTGCGGAGGTGCATGTCGAGCTATGGATTGCTCAGGGGTTGCTCGGGGGAGCCGAGCTATGGGTTGCTCAGGGAACCGAGCTATGGGTTACTCGGGGGAACCGAGCTATGGGTTGCTCGAGGAAGCCGAGCTATGGATGGCTCGGGTAAACCGAGCTATGGGTTGCTTGAGGGAACCGAGCTATGGGTTGCTCGGGGGAGCCAAGCTATGGATGGCTCGGGTAAGCCGAGCTATGGGTTGCTCGGGGGAACTGAGCTATGGGTTGCTCGGGGAAGCCAAGCTATGGATGGCTCGGGTAAACCGAGCTATGGGTTGCTCGGGGAATCGAGCTACGGGTTGCTCGACCCGCCGGATCATACTAGTTAGTTCGTTCTTTATAGGCGTAGTGTAGCAGGTGGGAGAGGGGGCTAATCTTAGCCCCTTCACACGGTTATCAACGCAATGGTAATTTTACCCCTCAACACATGCCCCCCACTCCCTAGTTCGAAGCATAGGTTCGGGCGTAGGGAGTATAGACTTAGGTGGCGCAATCTGAACGGGGGGATATGTATTTGACAGCCCACGCAATGATCCCCTAATTAATGCTGCGTGGCCGTCTTGCCTTCTCGAGGTGGATCCATCGTTCCTTAGGAGCGAAGGCAACAGTTGGGGAAGCGCCACGTAGGAGATCTCGATCTTCACGGCGCCTGTAGCGGCGGTTCCGGACGTCTTGGTTGAGATGCCTTATCTTCTCCCTGAGACTGTTTCTTTTGAAAAAAACAGAGTCGTAGTGGCGCCATCCTTATTCGTAGCGCTCTTTCGCTTTCCCTTAGAGAACTTCATTTCCTCGTTTCCTTAGTGACCTTGCTCCTGAGACTGTTTCTTTTGAAAAAAATAGAGTCGTAGTGGCGCCATCCTTATTCGTAGCACTCTTTCGCTTTTCCTTAGAGAACTTCATTTCCTCGTTTCCTTAGTGACCTTGCTCAGCATCTCTTTCGACCGAAAACATGGTGAGCCCGAGCGATCAGGCTTCGGAGGTGACCCTGGCAGATATGGTGTGGATACGCTGCCTATACAAGATTCCTTAGGATGTTACCTTGTTGCTCCCGACGGTGGATGACAGGGTAACATCTGGATTAGGGGATGGAGCGTTCTGTTATGAGGAAAGTCTGAGGGTAGGCCTCAGGTTTCCCCTTCATCCGCTAGTGCGGGAGGTGATGAGGTTCTACAATATATGTTTCACCATGGTGGCTCCTAACAGCTGGCGCAACCTCATCGGATTCATCTCGTTGAGCAGCCGTGTCGGGGTAATCACAACCTTTCCGATGTTCAGGGTGTGCTACAATCTGGTCTCCGGGAGGGCCTTAGAGTGGCCTTACATCAGTCATCGGAGGTCTTTCAAGATGATTTTAGATAACCCGTCGTCGATAAAGGAATGGAAATCACGATTCTTTATAGTCGAAGGAAATATTGGCTCGGATTTTTCTCGGATGTGGGGATGATATGTAAAGGATCCAGAAGTGCATCTGGAGTTATCCGAGCAGGAGAAAAGGGATTTGATTGTGTTACACGGCAGCCGAGTGCTTCCAGCCAGTGCCCTTCTATCGGAGGATGCTCTCTTTGCGGTCGGATTGAGTCCTATTGATCCTCGCGGTGAGTATCACTTCGTAGCCAATAGCTTAATGTGATTTCAACTTTGATTTTTGTGCGAGCTAACGGGCGAGTCGTATTACCCCTACAGCCGAAAGGTCGGCGTTCGTAGATCAGGTGAGGGAGGAGCTGGGCAAGCATCGCAGGAGATCTGGCTCCAGTAGCAAGCATAGGGCCGAGAAGAGGTCTCGCCCTTCCGGCTCCCACCCTAGGGGATCAGGAGAGATGGTGATGATCGGCGCTCCTCGTCGCCGTGGGCCGGAAGTATCGAAGTTTTGGCGGTGCACTGTCTTTCGGTGCCGGAGGAGGGTCTATCAGGGGGAGAATATCAATATATCGCGGTGGTTTCGGAGGAGGCTGCTGAAATTTTCCCCCACCTGCTATCGTTTTGTCTGACGATGGCAAGGGAACGACGTCGGTTCACTTGGAGACCCCCGTGGCCGGGGCAGCTCGGTCTCCCTCATTGGAGGCCGGTGGCTCGGAGAGGTTGCAGGTGGAGGCGGGAGCGGCCCTTGCTTCGATCGAGGTGGGAGAAGCGGTTACAGATGCTGAGGTTCAGCCTAGGCCGCTGGTGGGAGAACTAGCGGTGGATGAAGGGGTAGCCGAACCTACCGAACCAGCGATCGAACCTCACAGGGCGTTTTTAGGTGAAGGGCCTTCCGCCGAGGCACAGGAGGCCCCAAGGGAAATCGAAGTTCAAAAGGAGTCTGCCGGGGGCGAAGAAATGTCCGAGGAGGCGGAAGCAAAAGAGAAGGAAGAAGGAGAAGGAGGGGAGCCGTCGAGCGAAGGGGACGCTCGGGCCGGGGCTCCCCTTGCCAGAGCCGAAGTGCCCGAGGCCTCTCAAATGAGGGCTCTGGTGGAGGAAGTTGGCCGAACGAGGGCCTCAGGGGACGTAGGTTCCCAAGTTGGCTCCCTGAGCATAAACTTTCACTCACGTGATCCGGAGGTGAGTGTCATGTTCTCCGCTTTGATGCGGTCTACGTTCCAAGGGGGAGAGAGTTCCTCGGTAGGAGTGAACGATCCGGAGGATCTTGTCGATGTGGTGTTTAGGTACACTGGAGTGCCAAACGAAGCTTTCCTTCTTACCGAGATTGATGACATTTCCCTCACGAGGATTGCTTCGGATTATGCGTCTCGGGTAAGTCGTCACACCGAAGTAGGGTTTTTATTCAGTTAGTTCGACTGTGTTCCTTATATGCGCAATCCTTTTCACAGAATGCCCTGATCATGAGGGCGCTGAAATGGTATTTGCATCTGGTCGTTGGAGCTTGGGCTCGGGCCCGCCAAGAGGTCGATCACCTCAAGGAGAGGGTGGATTCTATAGCTAAACTTTCTCGAGCCTTGGCAGTCGTCCAGAGGGAGCTCGAGGAGGCTCGCAGGGTTCTTGCAGTTGAGAGAGAAAGAGCCTCTCAACTCGCAATGCAGGTCAACGAGCTTCAAGGCTTCCGTGAGAAATCCGAGAAGGTCAGCCTGGAGCTATCTCAGATCAAAGCAGAGCATGAGGGTAAGGTCAATTCCATGTAGCGGTTTTTCGATAAGAGATGGGACCAGCTGAAAGCCTACCATGCCAAAGATATGGGCAACTGGAGCAAGAGGCTCGAGGAGGAGGAGCACAAGTGTCGGCGGTAGCAGGACCAACTTGCCCGTCTGAATAAAGAGCTCGTCGATACGAAGGATCTGCTAAAGTGGTCGGACGAACGAGCTACTCAACTTTCTGACGAGCTCGACTATGCTCGTCAGGAGATTGGAGACACTCAGTCCCGGGTGGATGAACTCAAAGAGAGCCTTCGCCAAAATCAATCGGCTAAATCGAGGGCTCTCAATAGGGTTCAAGTGCTGGGCGATGAACTAGCTCGGCGGGACGAGCAGGTAGGGCGTTATATATTTTATCCATTTTGGTTTTTCGACTTCTGCCTTACTTGGCTTTTCGTCTGCAGGTGAACAAGATGAGCCAGGAGTTTCAGGAGCGGTTGAAGGCCTTCGGAGAGGAGGCGGCCTCGAGGCATCGAAGGATCTCTGAATTGGAGAAGCAATTGGCCGAGGCAAACGCGTGGGCCTCTTCAGCAGTGGAGGAGTACAAGAACTCTACCGAATTTACCGAGGAACCCAGGGCGGCCTGCACCAATGCATTTCGGTTCGGCGAAGAGGAGGCGCGGGCTAAGATTACTCAAGCTTATCCTGATCTGGACTTGTCTTGTTTGGTAGCCGAATATTATGAGACACGCACCCCGGGGGCCGAGGAAGACGAATATGAAGAGATTTCTGACGTCGATCTCGAAGCTATTCTGGGCGTCGATGTTGCTACCGAGGTATCTCGGCAGGATACTGTCAAAAAGGGGGAGCCAAGTGATGCACCCGCCGATGCTGTCGCAGGGACACCGGGTCTGATCCCAAGTCATGACCCCTTGGGGCCCCATATGTATTTTATGTTTCTTTTCTTTTGTAGTTTGACCGGAAATCAGTAAACGGGTCAGTTGTTTTCATTTGTTTGCCTTTCTCGGATGGTTCCTTGTCTTAAATTTTTATCCCAACTGCGAGCGCCGCTTGGTTGATTTTCTGGATCGAATTGAAGGAAACATCTTGGTCGAGGCCAAGGCATAGGGATAGCCCCGACGAAGGAGCCGAGCGACAACACAGCTTGGTACAAAAGGAGGCTGAGAGACGATTCAATTCGGCTTAAGCCGAATGACGCAATGGTTCGGCTAGGGCCGAAGGATGAAACAGCTCAGCTAGGGCCGAGGGATACGATAGCTCGACTAAGGCCGAGAAAGGAAATAGCTCGGCTAGAGCCGATGGATGAAATGGCTTGGCTGGGGACGAGAAAGGAAATAGCTCGGCTAGGGCTGAGGGATGAAATGGCTCGGCTAGGGCCGAGGGATGAAATAGCTCGGCTAGGGCCGAGAAAGGAAATAGCTCGGCTAGAGCCGAGGGATGAAATAGCTCGGCTGGGGCCGAGAAAGGAAATAGCTCAGCTAGGGCCGAGGGACGAAATAGCTCGGCTAGGGCCGAGGGATGAAATAGCTCGGCTAGGGCCGAGAAAGGAAATAGCTTGGCTATGGATGAGAAAGGAAATAACTCGGCTAGGGCTGAGGGATGAAATAGCTCGGCTAGGGCCGAGAAAGGAAATAGCTCGGCTATGGCTGAGAAAGGAAATAACTCGGCTAGGGCTGAGGGATGAAATAGCTCGGCTAGGGCCGAGAAAGGAAATAGCTCGGCTAGGGCCGAGGGACGAAATAGCTCGGCTAGGGCTGAGGGATGAAATAGCTCGGCCGGGGCCAAGAAATACGGTAGGTCGACTGGACAGGACTAGGAATCATGGAAGCATCCTGGCTAGGACCGGGGTAGTCCGTCTTATCAGTGGCGAAATCGTGGTTGTGCCTTTGACAAAAAGAGGGAGTTTGTTCCCGAGCTGGAGGGTTTGTTGAATCCTCGTTGTCATCCCTTTATTCTTTTTGGTAAAGAGAGGGTTTGGCCCTCGCGCCTCTTTATTACCCCGTCAGTGCTTTGTCTTTTCCAAGGTAGGTCGATTTTAGTTTCGCCGAAGTAGACAGTACGGCTCTGCAGCTAGCAAAAGGTCACCCTGGCACTTCCCGAGGGACCTTTGCTGTGTCGATCTTTTCCAATGCAGGCTGCTTTGGCGTGTGGTGTAAGCGCTTATTTGCCATTGGAGGATGTCATTTTTGTGGGACGATCCCCGAGATCTGCCAGTACCTGTAAGATCGGTGGACGGTTTTTTGTATTTAAAGCTCATGATCCGGGATCAGAGAAAATCTTTTGGCATGCGTCATGGTTCGGGCGACGCGCTTGGCGTGCAACGAGGGGCGCTGCTTTCATTTAGGAGGCCACGAGGTGGTGTGGGTCAAGCGTTTTGAATCTCAAAGCTTTTGTTCTGATAGCTGCTCCCGGTTCGTCTTTGCCTATAAAAAGGAGAAAGAGGGCTGCGTTGGGCCATCCCCGAGTTTCCTTCTCCGCGAATCGTGAAGGTTTACATAATGCCTATTTCTCTGGGGCTTATAGCGGGAGAGCCAAGCTTTCCTTTTGCAAGTCGTCGCCCTCCGGACAGCTGGGGTGATGAAGGAGCCGCCGGAGAGTGGCTCGTCCTCAAGAAAGGAGTTTCGAAGATCGTATGGAGAGCGCACAGGAGGTTCGCAGAGATCGCATGGAGAGCGCACATATACGCTTTCTGTGTATCCTTTGCGATTTGCTTGGAGAACGCAAGGCAGGAAGTGTACGCGTGCCCTCCTGACTTACATGAACTTCGCTTCCTCCCCTGATCCGGATTCCTGGGCTCGTTCGCCCGGGGAATCTTTTGCCACGTGAGGAGGGGTGATGGTGTGTTGTCCGCTAGTACATTGCCTTTGACTTGGGCAGTGGCTAGTGGTACACACTCGATTTGGGGGAGTACCCCGTTATCAGAGCCCGCGAGCTTTCTTCCCACCCGTCGGAGGGCTCTGCAGATGGGTGGCTTGGGACGAAGCTCATCCACCCTTTCTGATTTCTCTAATATCTCGGGCTGGGTGCCGAGATATCATTATTAACTGAAGCTGGTCGCAATAGTCGGGCCGAGTCATTTGCTTATTATCAGCGCGAGCTGACTGGTTCGCGGCTTGTCCGGTTTGTTGGATCAGATGCTGAAGTTTCATTGTTACCCGAAGCTGCCTTTGGAGCAGTTCGCCCGAGCTATGTACTCGTCTTCATTTCCCGTGCTTCAACGCACTTGTAATGCCTCTTGGGCGGTTGTAATTCATTTCGCTGGTAATGAAATAAAGGAAGTTTTGTCGTTTCTCCTAGCTTCTGTTTCTTTTTGTGTCGAGAGTTGTCGCTTCCGTGTCGTAGTACATTTTTCCGCTTTGTTTTTTTTGCCAAAATCGCAGCTCGGTTCTTAGTAGGGGAGGCCGTTTGTTCCTGCTCGAAGGGAGACCTGGGCGGTCGTGCGGACTCACGCGGTAGACATGATTTTGTTTGTAGAACGAAACAGGTGTTTCTTTGAAAAGAGAGCTTGTATGTCTCTTTCGAGTAGAGGGAGGTCCTTCACCTCTACCGAAGTGCCGCGAGGCTCTAACCTCGCCTTGGGGCTTTTAAGAAGCTGCTTGGCTTGTCCGAGCTTTCAAATAGTATCTTACTTGGCATAGGATAAGGCACGGGGATATTGCTCATTCTTGGCCGAGAATTTTTGCGTTACCTGACCCGGTCGGGGCTTATAAGCTGCCCGAACTTTGGAGATTGCTTGGTCTGGTCGGGATTTGTGATAACAAGACATGCGTCTCGGCTTTATGCTGGGGCTTTGATAGTGGGAAGAACTCCTTGGCTTTTGCCGAGATTCTTAACAGTAGAACATGTTCCTTGACTTTGGCCGAAGTTCGGAGATTTATTGCTCGGCCCTGCTGAGGTTCGGAGATTTATTGCTCGGCCCTACCGAGGTTTGGAGATTTATTGTTCGGCCCTGCCGAAGTTTGGTGATTTATTGCTCGGCCTTGCCAAGGTTCGGAGATTCATTGCTCGGCCCTGCCGAGATTCGGAGATTTATTGTTCGGCCCTGCCGGGGTTCGGAGATTTATTGCTCGGCCCTGCCGAGGTTCGGAGATTTATTGCTCAGAGGGGTAATTCGGTTATCGCCGAGACCCCGGATGTTTGGTTCCTGTGAGATTTGGTTCGAAACGCCAAAGCAAAACGAGCGGTGCATGGGGATGCCCGATATTTATGATTTGGCGATTTCCGAGGGAAGCAAGTCAGCGTGAGCTGCTGATGCCCCTTTTCTTCGCACTTCTCCAAGGGCGGCCGATTCGGTGCGGTTTCGAGAACATTTACTCCGTGAGGGCCCGGCAGATCGGAAGGAACCCAGTTTCTAGAGAAGGAGGGGGTTCCCGAGTAATTCGTCGACGTTTACTGATTTTCCTTGGGAGGGGGCACGACTATTCGCTTCCCGTAGGCGCTAGCCAAAGTGGCAACACGCGGCAGATTTTCACGGGTCGGGATTAATGACCCGACTGCTCAAGATACTCGCTAGGGCGGTATAAATATGGGCGAGGGGGATGTCAGTGTTCGTTACCTCTCGGCTAGCCTTTCGACAGCTCCTGAGAGCAGGTATGGCTTCTCAGGGTGAAGGGCAATCGGATGAAGAGTCGAGCATTGTTAGCAATGGCCGCGGGGGCTCCGAGGGGAGCCGTTCCTCCGTGACTGTCGATGGCATGGCCCTGGCGTCAGCTCTAGCAGGCCATGAGCAGCTCGAGAAGTCGGTCGAGGAGTTTCTCGCCGTTTATGTGAGGGAGTCCGAGGCTCTCCGCCGGGTCATCGATCGGCAGGAGGGGGTGATAGCATCCCTCCATCAGCAAGTTGCCGAGCTGACTCGGCGCAGGGAGGACCCGGCAGCCCCTGGGGGGAGACAGTAGGCCTTTGTGAAGGCCATTTTTCACTTTTTCTTTTTCTTTTTGTATTTCCCTCAATGATGAATAAAGAGTGAAGTTCTTTTTTGGCAATCTTTTGTTCCCTGCTGAGATCGTTGCTTGGTCCATAAAAAGGAAAAAACGTTTGTCCCTGTTCGAGCCAAAGGGAGACCTGGGCGGTCCCGTGGGCTCATGCGGTGAATCATGGTCCCGTTTGCGGAACGAGACAGGCGCTTAGGCGGTAAGGCGCATGGATATTGCTTGGTTAGCCCAGGGATTTAGTAGTAGGAGAGGTTTCCTGACTTTGTCTGGGGTTCTTAGGCGGCCGTGTAAGGCCTGTCGAGGCCTTTAGGGATTTGCTAAAGGCGTAGAATTTGTACCCGCTGACGATATTGCACGGCGTGTATTCTTCGAACTAGCTGAAGCTCCGAGGACTGTTTGGAAGTCCTTCAATTTTGGTCAAGGTTTGCGTGTTTCAGTTTTTGCCAGGACTTATGCACTCCGATTTTAGCCGGGGCTTTATGCACTCTGGTTTTGGCCGGGGCTTTAGAATCCATTGCTCGGCCCAGCCGAGATTCGGAGATTTGTTGCTCAGCCCGGCCGAGGTTCGGAGATTAGTTGCTCGGCCCAGCTGAGGTTCGGAGATTTTTGCTCGGCCCAGCCGAGGTTCAAAAATTAGTTGCTCGGCCCAGCCGGGGTTCGGAGATTTGTTGCTCGGCTCAGCCGAGGTTCGGAGATTTTTTTCTCGGCCCAGCCGAGGTTCGGAGATTATTTGCTCGGCCCAGCCAGGTTCAAAGATTTTTTCTCGGCCCAGCCGAGGTTCGAAGATTTGTTGCTCGGCCCAGCCGAGGTTTGGAGATTATTTCTCGGCCCAGCCGAGGTTCAGGGATTAGTTGCTCAGCCCAGCCGAGGTTCGGAGATTTCCTATTTAAACAGATAACTCGGTCGTGCCGAGGATTGGTAAGTAGCATCTATTTTTCTTCATGATTTTTGGTGATATGATTTGTGATGATTTATGCCATGAATTATGAAACAATATGCCAACAAGAATTTAAAAAAGTGAGCCTTATAGAGGGCGTACCCTACTGATGATACTTGCGGAGATTGTCTGAATTCCACGTCCGAGGGATGGATCTTCCGCTTAGGTCTTGCAGCTTGTAGGTACCGGGCCCAACGACCTCTGCCACTTGGTAGGGGCCTTCCCAGTTTAGGGCTAGCTTTCCTTGCTCCAGCAGTTTGGAGACAGATGTTTTTCGGAGAACGAGATCGCCAGGCAAGAAAGCTTTCCCTTTGACTATGGAGGCATGGTAACGGGCCACTCTTTGCTGGTAGGCAGCTATCCTGATCCGAGCTTTTTCTCTGATCTCCTCTACCAGGTCAAGGTTGGCGCGGAGCTGCTCGTCACTGGCTTCCTTCGAGTAGCTTTCCATCCACAGGGAAGGGAGTCCTATCTCCACAGGGATGACGGCCTCTATGCCGAAGGCCATTCGAAACGGGGTCTCGCCTGTGGGCACTCTCGGGGTGGTGCGTAGGCCCATAGGACATGGTGTAACTTGTCTGCCCATCTACCTCGGGCTCTAGAGAGCCGAGCTTTGATCCCTTGAAGCAATGTTCGGTTAGTTACCTCGGCTGCCCCGTTAGCCTGTGGATGTCCGACCAAGGTAAGGCAGTGATGGATCCCATGCTCCTTGCAGAACTGACGAAACTTCGGATTGTCGAACTATTTGCCATTGTCAGTAATGATGGTGTATGGGAGGCCGAAGCGGCAGATGATGGATCTCCAGACGAAGTCGCTGGCCCGAGCCTCAGTTATTTGAGCAACTGCTTCCGCCTCGACCCATTTGGTGAAGTAATCGATGGCGATGAATAAAAACTTCCACTGCCCCGTGGCGAGTGGAAATGGGCCGAGGATGTCCATTCCCCACTTGGCAAAGGGCCAAGCAGAGGAAATGGGGACCAGGCTGGCGGAGGGGAGCCTCTAAATACTGGAGTGTCTTTGGCATGGGTCACAAGCTCGGACAAGGTCGTCAGCATCCTTTTGCATGGTTGGCCAATAGTAACCTTGACGCAGCACCTTATGGCATAAGGACCGGCTCCCCAGATGGTTGCCGCAAATCCCCTTGTATACCTTCTGAAGGGCATAGTCAGCTTCAGATGGGCGAAGGCATCTGACCAACGGCATAGAGAAGGACGCTTGTAGAGCTGGTCATCAATCAACACATAGTGGGTAGCTTGCAGCTTTAGCCTTCTAGCTTCTCTTCGATCGGCCGGGAGCGACCCTTCTTTAAGATACATCAGGATGGGTCGAACCATGATGGTTTGGCCTCCACTTGCATCACTCGGTCGGTCTCCGCGATACTAGGTCTCTTCAAAATTTCCAAATGAAACTTTCATTCAGCGTCCATTGATTCCGCAGTCGCCAGCCGAGATAATAGGTCGGCACGAGCATTTTTAGATCTAGGAATCTGAATGATCTCAAATTTAGGGAAATGGGAGAGTAGGCTTCGAACCTCTTGGAGATATCGGATCATGTTCAGTTCTCGAGCCTCAAACTCCCCTCGCACGTGACCTGCCACCAGCTGAGAGTCGGTGAAGGCATTTAGTTTCTCTACCTTAAGGCTGCGGCGATCTAGAGACCGGCCAGCAGAGCTTCATATTCGGATTCATTATTGGAGGCCGGGAAGGAGAAGCGGATGCCATATTCGAAAGTCGCCCCCTCCAGTCTAGTGAGGACTAAGCCCGCACCGGAGCGGTGGGCGTTGGATGACCCATCGACATGGAGGAGCCACCGGACGTCAGATTTTGGGTGCTCGAGGGAGCTGGGCGTGGAGCCGTCCTCCGGGATGGTACATTCGAGAGGAAGTCAACCAGCACCTGAGCTTTGATGGCCAGGCAAGGCTGGAATCGAATGTCGTGCTCGCTCAGCTCGACGGCCCATTTAGTCATTCTCCCCGATGTCTCCGGACGGTGGACCACCGCCTTGATGGGTTGGTCAGTCAGGACCGTCACATAATGTGCTTGAAAGTATGGCCGCAACTTTCGAACTGAGGTGATCAAGGCCAACACCATCTTCTCAATTCGGGTATACCTCGTTTCTGCGTCTCGGAGCAGTTTGCTGACATAATAAATCGGCTTATGGGTCTTATCTTCTTCTCTGACCAACACGAGCAAATGGCACCTTCTGAGATAGCCAAATACAGGAACAATGACTCCCCAGGATTTGGACTGCTGAGGAGAGGGGGAGATCCAAGGTACTTCTTGAGATCTTCGAATGATTTTTGACACTTGGAAGACCATTGAAAATTCTTAGCTGACCGGAGAGTCTTGAAGAAAGGGAGGCATCTCTCGGCAGAGCAAGCTACGAAGCGGTTAAGGGCTGCTATTCTCCCAGTTAGGCGCTGGACTTCTTTAATAGACGCCGGGGGCGCCATCTGCTGAAGAGCCTGGATCTTCTGGGGGTTAGCTTCGATACCACATTGGGAAACATGAAGCCGAGGAACTTCCCAGAGTTAACGCCGAAGGCGCACTTAGTTGGATTGAGCTTCATCCGGTATTTGCGGACTGTCGCGAAGCTCTCCGAGAGATCCTCGACGTGCCGCGATGCTTCTTTGCTTTTGACCAGCATGTTGTCGACGTATACCTCCATGTTCCGGCCTATTTGTTCTTTGAAAACTTTGTTGACCAGCCTTTGGTAGGTGGCACCTGCATTTTTAAGACCGAAAGGCATAACACGGTAACAGTAAGTACCTCGGTCGGTTATGAAGGCGGTCTTCTCTTCATCTTCGGGGGCCATCCGGATCTGATTGTAGCCCGAGTAGGCATCCATGAACGTCAGCATTTGGTGACCCGAGGTGGCATCTACAAGTTGATCAATTCGGGGGAGGGGGAAGATGTCCTTCGGGCACGCTTTGTTGAGGTCGGTGAAGTCGATGCAGATCCGCCACTTGCCGCTCGACTTTTTTACCATGACGACATTTGATAGCCAACTTGGGTAATTCACCTCCCGAATGAAGTTTGCCTTGATAAGCTTACAACCTCCTCTTCAATAGCTCTCTGCCGCTCTGGGGAGAAACTCCTCTTCTTTTGTTTTATGGGCCGGTACATCTCGTCCACGTTAAGGCGGTGGACGAGAACTTTGGGGCTGATTCCTGGCATGTCGGAGGCGACCAGGCGAAGACATCGCGTTGCTTCGAAGAAAGTCGATCAGCTCCTGCCGGGACTTGCCTTTCAGCAGTGACCCGATCTTTATGGTTCGGTCGGACGAGCTTGTCCAATGGTACTTCTTCCAGTTCCTCGGTTGGTTCTCCCCGTTGCTCGGCGAAGTCCTCCCGAGTGTCCAGCCCATCAACTTCAGGCATTCTGGACTGAAGGCTGGTGACAAAACACTGTCGAGCCATAGTTTGGCTTCCTTGGACAACACCAACTCCCCACCCAGTGGGGAATTTCATAGATAGGTGCGGGATGGAGACGACGGCTTTGAGGGACATCAGGCCGGGTCTCCAAATATCGCATTGTAGGGCAACCTGAGCTTGGTCACTAGGAAGTCCGTGTGAACAGTGGCCACAAGGGGCCAGGTTCCTGCCCAAATCGTTAATGTTACGACCCCTTCCGGGACGATAACATCGCCGGTGAACCCCATTAGGGTGGAGTCCACGGCTCGGAGGTTTTCCATGAGCAATCTCATCTTGGCAAACACATTAAGGTACAGAACATTCACGGAGCTTCCACTATCAACGAAGATCCGACTTACATCGTAGTTATTTAAATTGAGAGATACAACTAATGCGTTATCATGCGGGAATTGTATCCCTTGGATATCATTGTCGGAGAAGGAGAGCTCACCCGTTCGTGCTTTCTTTGGCGCCGAGCCTTCACCATCATTTTTGGAGCTCGATGGACTACCGGCCTCTTCAATCACGTTGATGTAGCCGATTACGGGTGGATTTGAAGGAGGAGGAGGCTGCTGAAGCTCGGGCTGGCGGTCACCCCCTTGTCCTGGCTCAGGCGCCCTCCTGAACTGGTTCAGTCGCCCCGTTGGATTAGCCTCTCAATCTCGTTTTTCAACTGCCAGCATTCCTCGGTGTCGTGGCCATGCTCCCGGTGATAGCGGCAGTACTTGGTGGGGTCCTCCGAGTTGGGTTCCCTCGGAGAGGAGTTGGTCGGGGGAGCTGGCGCTCTATCTCCATGAGGATTTGCGCCCTAGGGATAGTGAGTGGGGTGTATCGGTCGAATCGCCTGGGCAGGCTCCGAGAAGATTTCTTGGCGGTGGCGGGGGAGCTCTTTGGCGATGAGGCGGGCTTGGCTGATAGATGGGTCGATGCCTGTCCGAACCTTTAGGTTCTTTCTTCTTTGCCAGCTCGGCGCGGGCAGCTCTCCGTGATTCTTCGACCCTGGCGTACTTGTCTGCCAGGGCCATCATATCGGAGAGGTTCGGGGGGTAGCTGACCTCCATCGCAGGTAGAAGTCGCTCTCCTTCAAGACTCCCCCGCTAGGGCGGACATAGCCACCTCATGATTAAGGTGGTCCACCTCCAGCATGGCCTTGTTGAAACGGCCAAGGTAATTTCTCAAGGACTCCCCTCTCTCTGCTTAACTTCAGAGAGGGAGTCGGATCTTCATCGGTGATGGTGACTACTGACGAACTGGCCAATAAAAAGACGGCTCAGCTCGTCGAATGAATCAACGGAACCCGGTTTCAAGGCATTGAACCAGGTTCGGGCAGATCCTCTGAGGGTGAAAGGGAAAGTGCGGCAGAGGATCGCGGCTGATGCTCCGTGGAACATCATTATTGATTGGAAGCTACTGAGGTGATCATCCAGATCAGAGGAGCCATGGTAGGGCTTGATGGCGGGTAGCTTAACATGGGAGGGAATCACTTCCTCCATGATCCCTTGGAGAAGGGGATGCCCTGCTCTGCCTTGGGCTGAGGCGGATGAGCCTGCTTGGCGGCGTCCAGCTCCTGACGCATCTCCCAGAGTTGTCGCGGATCTCCTCTTCAGACGTAAGAGGAGGGGCCGGGCGAGGAGAGCGCGGGATGGCGTTGAATCATGGTGGGAGGACTCTGGAGAGAGGGATCGGGCCCACCGAGATCTGGGAAGATCCCTGTTGCAACCCCCTTGCGGGACTGGTCTGACCTCTTTAGGTCGGTGTGGGGGTCCGCGGCTCCATGCGGACCAGAAGAAGAGGTGGCCGGAGAAAAAGGGGCTACGGCCTCCTCAGGGAGGCATGGAGCGGGGGCAGTTGCTAGGCGCTCCTGAACCAGATGGGTCAGGGCTTGGACCTGCTGGACCAGTGTGGCAAACTGATCCTGGGTCACCGGGATAGCTGGCAGTGACGGGTCTCAACTGGTGGCGGCTGCGGCACCATGTTACTCATCGGATCAGGTCTCTGGGAGCGACCTGGTCCTGGGCTTCAGAAGTTGCTCTTCTTCGATTAGCCATTGGAGAGGTTCTCTTCCGGATTGAGATCCTTATCTCTTTCTTCAAGTTTTAATGGGACTTGAGGCCCTTCCTCTAGCGCCAATCTGTTGCGCCGGGATCTGTCCTCGACTCGGGCGCGATCGGTCTCCTGATCGGGTTTCCTCCTGGGCGGACCTGCAAAGAAGTCCTCATGCGAGAGGCATTGGGGGTGGCCCTCCGTGGAAGACCCTCCGACGCTCAAGTCAGTGGGGATCGCGATCAACAGAAATGAGGAGAAGGATCTCTCTAGGGAGTCCCTCCAGGGGTGGCCAATCGGAAGCTCTGCGGAGCGCCGACGATGGAAAAGAGGAGGTGAGCAGTGAGAGAGAGAGAGAGAGTGAGCCAGGAGCTGTGTACGGGGGCTTGTGCGCATACCTGAGAGAATCTGGGAGTGTCTTATTTATAGGCAATCACCTGAATCTTGAGCGCCTTCTGGAAGGTTCGAAGGTTGTTGGGATACGGGGATGATTCGAATCAAGCCGTTGTGAGCCGGTGGGATCCGTATCTTGTCCGTTGAAGGATCGACGGCTGGGAGAGCTCTCTGATGGCCTGGGATCCAATGACTGCGTAGGTCCTAGGCCGTTATTGCAGATCCTAGACACTCCTCGATATGATTCTTCGTTTGGGATTCTGTTACACTAGACTTGGGCTCTCCCGCGCCAGGTTCCGCGGAGGTGCATGTCGAGCTATGGATTGCTCGGGGTTGCTCGGGGGAGCAGAGCTATGGGTTACTCGGGGGAACCGAGCTATGGGTTGCTCGGGGAAGCCGAGCTATGGATGGCTCGGGTAAACCGAGCTATGGATTGCTCGGGGGAACCGAGCTATGGGTTGCTCGGGGAAGCCGAGCTATGGATGGCTCGGATAAACTGAGCTATGGGTTGCTCGGGGGAACCGAGCTATGGGTTGCTCGGGGAAGCCGAGCTATGGATGGCTCGGGTAAACCGAGCTATGGGTTGCTCGAGGGAACCGAGCTACGGGTTGCTCGACCCGTCGGACCATACTAGTTAGCTCGTTCTTTATGGGCGTAGTGTAGCAGTGGGGGAGGGGGCTGATCTTAGCCCCTTCGCACGGTTATCAATGCAATGGCAATTTTATCCCTCAACAAA
>UESW01003998.1:1016087-1045852 GCA_900491605.1 Calamus simplicifolius | reverse complement strand
TATAAAATACTTTCATGCATTTGGATGTAAATGTTTCATTCATAATAATGGTAAAAACAACTTAGGAAAATTTGATGCTAAATCTGATGAAGGAATTTTTCTAGGTTATTCAACAACTAGTAAGGCATATAGAATCTTTAACAAGAAAACCTTAGTAGTTGAAGAATCCATACATGTAGTTTTTGATGAATCTTTAGCAACTGGATCTGAAAAGATTGATGATGAGGAAGATACAAACATAATTGAAAAAGATCTTGAAAAACTTAATATTGAAGTATCTTCTGATCATGAACAAGAGGCTAAAGATGATGATTCACATAAGGACGATGATGTCAATATTGATCATGATATAGATCTTCCAAGAGACTGGAGATATGCTCATAGTCATCCTAAGGAATTGATTATAGGCGATCCATCTCAAGGAATAAGAACTAGATCATACATGAGAAATATTAGTAATCATCTTGCATTTGTATCACAAATTGAACCTAAAACTATAGAAGAAGCTGAAAAAGATAATAATTGGATGTTAGCAATGCAAGAAGAACTAAATCAATTTACAAGAAATAATGTTTGGACTTAGTTGAAAGACCTAAAAATCATTCAGTAATAGGATCAAAATGGATTTTTAGAAATAAACTAGATGAAAATGGCATAGTAATTAGAAACAAAGCTAGATTGGTTGCTAAAGGATATAATCAAGAGGAAGGTATTGATTTTGATGAAACCTTTGCACCTGTAGCTAGATTAGAAGCCATTAGGCTATTACTTGCATTTGCATGTCATATGAATTTTAACTTATTTCAAATGGATGTAAAAAGCGCATTTTTAAATGGATTTATAATGAAGAAGTTTATGTAGAACAACCACCAGGTTTTGAAGATCACGAATTTTCAAATCACGTTTTTAAATTGCACAAAGCTTTATATGGTTTGAAACAAGCACCTAGAGCTTGGTATGATAGGTTAAGTAAATTCTTAATAGAAAATGATTTTACAAGAGGAAATGTTGATAAAACTTTGTTTTTGAAAAGAAAAAGTAAAGATTTACTTGTAGTACAAATATACGTAGATGACATTATTTTTGGTGCTACTAACGATTCTCTTTGTCAAGAATTTGCAAAGTTGATGCAGGGAGAATTCGAGATGAGCATGATGGGAGAACTCAACTTCTTCCTTGGACTCCAGATCAAACAAAGCAAAGAGGGAATCTTTATCAACCAAACCAAATACACAGAGAACTACTCAAAAAGTTTGGTATGGAAACAATGAAACCCCTCGGAACTCCAATGAGTCCTTCATGCAAGCTGGACAAAGATGAAGAAGGTAAAAAGGTTGATCAAAAGTATTATCGAGGTATAATCGGATCCCTTCTTTATTTAACAGCAAGTAGACCAGATATTATGTTTTCAGTATGTTTATGTGCTAGATTTCAATCTGAACCTAAAGAATCACATTTAATAGCTGTTAAAAGAATTTTAAGATATCTAAATGGAACAAAAATGTAGGTTTATGGTATTCTAGAGACTCACATTAAACCTAATTGCATATTCGGATTCTGATTATGCTGGATGTAAATTAGATAGAAAAAGCACAAGTGGTGCATGCCATTTCTTAGGAAGTAACTTAATCACATGGTTTAGCAAAAAGCAAAATTCAGTTGCATTATCAACTACTGAAGCTGAATATGTAGCAGCTGGAAGTTGCTGTGCGCAAATCCTATGGATTAAGCGACAACTTGAAGACTATGGTATCACACTTGATAAAACACCCATAAGATGTGATAACACTAGCGCAATCAACTAACTAAAAATCCAATTCAACACTCAAGAACAAAACACATAGAAATTAGATATCATTTTATAAGGGAACATGTAGCTAATGATGAAATTTGTTTAGATTATGTAAACACTGAAGAACAATTAGCTGACATATTTACAAAACCTTTAAGCGAAGAAAGATTTTGTTATCTTAGAGGAGAGTTAGGAATTTGTAACCCTTTTGAATAATTTTGAAACCTCTAAGGAAATATATCTAGAGTTCTTTCAATTTCTCAAAATCTTAAGGAAATTTTATCTAGAACTCATATCAATTTGATCTCTCAAAATCCATGATTTTTAATCATACTCAAAGATCAAATCCGGGTTCATTTCAGACACTCTGAAAATTTATTTTTCTCTGAAATGGTTTCGGAGCCGACTCGAGAGTATCGGAGTCGACTCGAGTTTCTGCTGAAACTCAGGAGTCGACCCCTTCTCTGAGCGAGTCGACTCGAGATCGTGTCTGTGCTCTGTGACTTACCCGAGCCGACTCTACGCTTTGCGCGAGTCGACTCGACGTGGTCCCAAATCGCTTTATTAGGGCACGAGTCGACCCATCGATCATTCTAATCATTCCAAATCATCTCAAAACCCTCCAAAACCCTTCAAACCTTCCAAAATCTTCCAAAATCCTTAAACAATCATTCCACCTTGATTCAATGGCCCCCAAAACCCGTGGTGCTAGTAGTAGCGTGCCGGGATGAAAAGGAAGAAGACCGTGCGTCGACCCGTCGCGAGCCGACTCCGGATCTTCGCTGCTTCCTCTTCGGACGATTCGCCTGCTCCTACTGCCACTACTCCTCAGGTAGATCACCTTGCGAGTAGAGTCATTACTACAGGAAGGAAGTTTGATTTGATTTTTTGAGAGAGAGGGATTCTTGTAGGGTCACAGTTAAAGGAAATGGGATTTGAAAAGATATGCTCCTTGGACTGTCCCACATACCCTGCTTTAGTTAAAGAGTTTTATAAGAATTTGACTAGAGGAGACAATGGTTTGGTCAGCAAGTTAGAGGAGTTGGTTTGAATGTCACTGCCTCATTCTTTCTAGATTATTGGACTTACCCTATCTGGACCTTCCACTTTTGACCCAGAGGATAGGTCTCCTGCCCTCACAAGATTGAATAGAAATTTTGAGGGATTTGAAGAAGTTTTGCCAATCAGCTGCCACTGGACTTAAGATTGCTTCATAACATCTGCAGCAGGATTCTTTTCCCTAAGACAGGCCGATTTGACTATGTGTCTGAGAGGGATATTTTGTTATGGATGCTGTAGTTTCAGGCAAGCCAATCAACTTACCCATTATGATATTATGGTATATAGCTGATTGTGGGGTAAGAGGAAATCCTGTCTTCCCTATGGCATGATCTTGACTCAATTATTCAGAAGCCAAGGATTGAAATTAGTGATAGTGAGCCCAGAAGAAATTTGAGACATACTGATTACTATTCATTGGCCACTATTCACCGCATGGGCTTCAAGAAAGTAATGGTAATTGGATAAGAAAAGTCAAGAAGATGTTAGAGCTGAGGACAGAGTTGAAGACATTGGAGCTGAGGTCGAGGTTGGACCTTCTGTTGCTGGACCGTCTGAGGCAGGACCTAGCATGCATTATTCTCTCCACCTCAGACTTCATCTTCTTCTGTGAGATTTTCAGATGAGCAGTTATGTCAACTTAGAGCTATGTTTGCAGAATTTGATAATCAAAGGAAAGATGAAATTGGTCAATGAGAGAAGATATTAGAGAATTAAAGGAAGACATCATTCAAGACTTGACTTACTTTCATTTTCTGTTGGTACTCATGTGGATTCACTCAATGCTGAGCTTAAGAATATATTTGAAAGACTTCAAGGGATAGCTGATGGATCCAATGTATATCTTGATAGAACCAATCAGTTAAGAAGAGATATTGATGCTGCAGTTGATCACAAGTAAATGAATGACTTTAACAAATCACAAAAGGATGATATCATGGAAAATTGGACACTTAAAGAGTATTTTCAAGCGTGTCAAATGATCTTATCATAGTTGTATTTCTAGATTCCTTACTAGATTGTATCTAGGAAGTTTTTTAATATGACTGTATTTGAACTTTGATGAATTTAAGAACATTTTGATGTAATTTGATGTACTTTTGAAGTAATGAGAAAAGTTATGTTCATTTCAATTATGAGTACCTTGAATATCTTTGAATGCTTATGAAATTTGAATATAATTAATTGAATGAATTTAATCAAATTCTCTGATGCATCTCAACCTTTTTGTTGATTACAAAAAAGGGGGAGAGATTTATATGATTTAATCGTATATGCATCATCCTTTTAATTGCCCTAATTAAATAAGGGGGAGAGAATTAAATAAGAAAAAAATTGCTTAAGTTTTTGAATTTAAAATTTTTTGAATGAATTATAAATTAGGTTCATAGGGGGAGCTACCTCATTGAGGGGGAGCCTTTCCATGAACACAAAAGTTGATTTTGGTATCACAAATTTTTTAATTTTATAATGCATATACTCAATGTTTTTGTCATCATCAAAAAGGGGGAGATTGTTGAGAAATTATTGAAACATAATTGCCCCAACTTTATTGATTTTGATGATTTCCAAAAGCCATGAGTATTTTAAAGAAACAATGAGTTTATTTATCAAAACCTTGAGCTTATTCAAATGAAAAATGAACTATCAATGTTTATATTCAATGAGTTTTGAATCAATTAAAAAAAAGAAGTTTCAACTTTTATGAGATTTCAAAAAGAATTTTATACATTTTTGATAATCAATAATTCTGGAAAATGTCTTGAATGATCAAATCATTCTATTCAAGTCACATTTATATTTAAATTTATTTGGGACGAGTTTTAAAGTCAATCAGAACATTTTTCTGATTTTTGTATCGCTCCCGAGCCGACTCAAGGGTTTCCGAGTCGACTCCCCACTGTTTTTCAATGTTGTCCTGAGTCGACCTTGAGTTTTCAAGAGTCGACCCCTGAACCTTCGCGAGCCGACTCGACTGTGCGAGCCGACTCGACTCAGACGGCAGAAAGGCTCATTTTTGAGCACTTCTCGAGTCGACTCCCCGCATATCGCGAGTCGACCCCTGAAAGTTAGGCGTTTCTTTTGTGGAGCCGACTTGCTCGAGCCGACTCCACGAATCTGGGCGCGATTTTTACGATGACACATCAGCTCCAACGGTAAGATTTTTGAATAACGGCTATTTTTCTTGTTTCTAACGGATATATTTTTGCAGAATCTATAAATAGAGGAGCTCTTTTCAAATCAAAAAAGAGAAAATCAAAAAGAGAGAAAAGAATATCTTTGAAAAGAGGGAAAAACAGAGCATATTGGAAAAATCTTCTAGCTCAAAGAAGAGTGATTCAAAAGGAGTGAAATCCAAGTGAAAGTTTCGTCTGCTCCTTCTCATCAATCCACAAGAGTCAAAAGAAAATCCAAAGCATTTCAAAGGTCAAATCGAGGATTTTCAAAAGAGGAAAAAGCTTCATCTCAACTCCAAAGTCTTCAACGGTCAAGAATCTTGCTGAGGCGTGATTCAACTTTCAAGAGGAGTTAAAGAGAAGAAGGAAGAAAGCCAAAGCCACTACCATCTGCAATACAATCAGGCTTTTCTAACCTTTATTTTTGTACTTCATTTGTATATTTGCTCAAGGGGAGCATTTCATTATTCAAACACTTTATTTATTGTTTGCTGATTCAATCAGTGGATTGAATCAGTGGAGGTTGGTATACCTCGTTGCAAGCCGGAGTGCTTGTGTTGGGTTAGTTGTGAGCCCGTGAAAAACAACGTGTAGGGTTTTGTGCTGGTAAGCCCGAGTTAAAACCAGCTGGGTTCGTTGTGCACCCGGAAAACAACAAGTTTGAGTTGTGAGCTTGGAAAACAACTCGGCTGTAATCTAGAGAGATTATAGTGTGGACCCAAGTGAATCTTGGGAGTGGACGTAGGTGTTGGTTGCACCGAACCACTATAAAATTATCTTGTGTTTGCCGTGCCATATTTTCTCTTTCTCTATCTCTCTTTATTTGCTTGTGTATTGATTTTAGTTAGCTCTCACTTGCACATCTTGCTAACTAATCAACTAAAGTTAAAAAGTCTTAAATTTTTAAGAACCCAATTCACCCCCCCTCTTGGGTTGCCATCTGGGCCAACAAAGGATAATGCTATAAATCAATGTTTAAAAATCAGATCAAATAATAAATTGGCTTGACATTTGGGTCGTGGGTTAATCAGTTCGATCGAATAAACTGATTTGATCAAACCGGATGATATCATAATTAATTTTTAATTTTTTAATATAAAAAAATAATATATAAATATCAATTCAAGTGAAAAATTAAAAATCTAAAAAATTCAACGCTAATTTTATTTATCAAGACTCAACTCAACTCATCTAAGACTTTTTTCAATTACAAAAATATGCTATCTTTGGGGTTCGAACCCATGACACTTGTGTATAAGCTTTCCCCCTTAACCATTGAAATATTATTTTGGTTTTTTCATTCATCAAAACTAAAAATCTAAAAACCAGAGTTGGACCGGCTGTTCAATGGTTTTTTTGATTTTTATCATGTCATATAAAAGTCAACTTTAATAATAAAACTGGACCGAACTGATGACCGATTTCCGATTGGACCAGTTTGATTGATCGGTCCGGTCTGGTTTTCAAAACCATGCTATAACTAATCAACGTTGCTACAATACTGTTCCTTCTTATGTTGCACTCTACCCTTATATCTATGATTTATGATTATTATTTCCTGATTTTGGGAGAACAAATAGGACAGAGTGCTGAGATGGCAAGACAGTGCTTTGGTTTGGGCTTCTCTGCAATAGAGGTCTTTATTGTTAGGATCATTCTAGAAACTAATGCAACATTCTACACTTCACATCTTATCACTTTTGCATGGTCAATTACGTGAGCATCTAACAGATTCTCATACTTGTCAATCATTGCATTGTAGACAACCTTATGCTTGCTTTTCATAATCTTCTCCACCATCACTTCACCTTCCACACCTGGGTGTGCTATCAAGACAGCATCTGCCACTGGTGTTTGCCAGCTCACAAGACAATGAGTCCATTAGTCCAATATATATATATATATATATATATATAGGGGAGTTTGCAAGTACAACACTTCCAGCAAATGAATTCCTCATGAAAAAACTTAATATATACATCTCTATTGTTACTTACTTTTAACATAATGTCACCACCAAAGCGCTCATTTGCATCTTCAAGCTTTTCCTTTGTAGCAGGATCCTAGGTAGAGAGACATGAACATAGGCAATGGCACTACATCTAGAAACAATTTCTTCTCCTATAGCAGCGAAAGTAGCATTCTCTCCCTATATACAGAAGCATAGTCTTTCCATTTTTTATTATTCGCTGATCAAATATGTTTTAGATGATTTCATTAAAAAAGAGTGCATTTTATGTGGAAAAAAACTTTTGGGTCAGAGCCTTCCGTCAATCTTAGCAGGTAGACGCAAAGTTGATTCACAGAAGGCTAACATCGTATTTAAAATTAGAGAAGTGAAGCAAACCACGATTATTATACACGATTATTATACTCTGACGGCAAGAAGGTGGACATGCCTTCCTAGACCAAGGCCCTATGTTAAAGCTTAAATAATGTCTCATTTTTCCAATATATAAAAGTCTATAAAATTTTATCTAAAAAAGGGGGGAAAAGGTTTTTTCTCTTATGTTTGTCTTGCTCTAGTTATTTTAAGTATTTGTTTCCTGATGGTAAAAATTAAAGTGGTTTAACAAGCAAGAAAGATAGCTACTTAGCACAAATTTGGAATAAATAAATGCTTATATTTGTCTTAGTTTAAGTAGGTATTTTGCATGAGGCATCGTGTCTTTTGTTGTAGCGTGACAATAGAAACAATTCATGCTAACTAAAAGTGAAATCATTTCATTAGCATAGAAGAGAACAAAAACATTTTTTCTTATGGAACAATATTCATAGCACACCAAACCGAAAGAAGAGACAGCAAGAGTGAGAATGCAAGAGAGATAGAAGAAGATAAAAGAAGCATAATACATTACAACACGTTGGCTGATTGCATAGTTTCTTGTCAATGCCTGTGATTTGCTATTCCCTTGATAGACTTCACCTTGGCAAACTTTATTGTCAATTCTATATAAATCCAATCATATATTCTGTCGATAAATCGAAGATAAGAAATCCTGATATCCTTTTTGATCATTACCATACCAATAAAACCCCAGAATCCCATCACAAATCCTAATGTTGAGATAGCATAAATCCATATCATCTCATATCCATCTTCATCTGCTTGTTCTTCTTGATGTAGAGGTGCATTTTTAAGACATTCTGGTAGTGGTTGTCTGCAAAGATTATGATTACCAGCATAGATGGAGGCATCATCCAAGGTTTGAATTTGGTACCCTGATGGAATTCTTCCTGACAAGTTGTTATATGATAAGTTCAAGCGACTTAAGAAATCCAAAGCGGCCATGGTTTCAGGAATTTGGCCAGACAAATTGTTCATTGATAAATCAAGTGATTCCAACTGCATCATATCACCGATATTTTGTGGTATTTTTCCAGTGAAATGATTCTCAGACAAGTTCAAGAAAAGCAATCCATGAAGTTTTGTTACTTCATTAGGGATCTCTCCAGAAAGATTATTGTTGGACAGGTCAATGCTTGTAACCAGTAAAAGCACACTAGTGTACTCAAGCACTATTCCTTTTGTAACCAACAAGAGACTCTCTTTGTAATATAATGTTGCCATATCATCTGAGAACTCCGGTTTTCCTCCTTCCAGTTTCTTAACCATGGTGGTAAAATTTTCAAAGGATGATGGCAGATATCCTGAAAATTTGTTACATGCCAAGTCCAAAACCTGAAGAGAAGAAAGGCTGGATATTTGCATTGGGATATTGCCATTAAAAAAATTTGATCTTAGAGAAAGAACTTTTAGAGATGAGAGATTTTCTCCAATCCATGTGGGTATGTTTCCTGAAAACTTGTTTTCACCAAGATCCAGTACAACCAACCCTTTACAAAGTCTCAAAAAGGAAGGAAATTGGCCGGATAAGTTGTTGTTTCTCATATGCAAAGATCGGAGTTCCATAGGATATGCCTTTGTGCTAAATGAATCTTCTGGTCTTTTATCTTTTGGTACATCAAAGCTTCCTTCTTGTGACTTGCTCCAGCAATCTGGAAATCCTCCAGTTAACTCATTATTGGAGAGGTCAAGAACCTCCAATGAAGTCCCATTACAAAGTGACTGTGGGATACTACCATTTATACGGTTGTGCGACAATGAAAGTACTATAGGAAAAACTCCGTCCAAATAGCTTGAGGGAATGGGACCAGAAAAAGAGTTGTTGGAAAGAAACATATAATAAGCGTTCATATTAGGTAATGGTCCGAAAAAACTGTTGGAGGTCAAATCAAGTACATCGATAAAATATCCCCCTCTAGAACTTGGTAGCTGCCCTTGTATACAATTATTGGATAGATTGAGGGTATCTATATTCCTATTCCACAACCATGATGGAATCTTGCCTGAAATTTCAGCTTCGGATAGGCACAATTCATTCAGTTGTATTTGGGTTTGAAGCCAAGCAGGAAAATTTGGGCCCACATAGCAAGAGCACATCCTAATAGAGGCAGCATTGAAAGGAGGAATCCAACTGTTACTTATAAGGGTCATATTCAAGGAGTTGTAAGATAGATCCAAGTCATCCAACCTTGTGAGGTTGGAAAAGTGCCCTTCAGTCAAGTACCCAGTAAAGGAGTTCGATGACACATCCAACCTTTTGAGTGCACATAGTTGTCCCAAACTTTCTGGGATCATCCCACTTAAACTATTGTTACTCATGTCTATGTGTGCTAAACTTTGCAAACAGGTTCTCCCATCCAATTTATTATTATTAATGCATTTAGAAAATCCTTCTATAAGACCAGTGATCTCCCCATTAATTCTGTTATTTGATAAGTCCAACCCCTGTAAATTGCAGAGCTTCGATATGTTTTTTGGTATTTGTCCGGTAATGTTATTGCTTGACAAATCTAACCACCGCAAATGAACAAGGTTTTCGATAGCTTCTGGTATCCATCCGCTGATTTGGTTTTCCGACAAAGACAATTCCTCCAGGTTGAGCATGCTTCCTAGGTTTGCTGGAATTTCACCACTAATTTGATTGCCATGTAAATTTAAGTACCTCAATTGGCTAAGATTCCCCAATATTTCTGCAGCATGCCCAGTAATTTGGTTATATGATAAATCTAAATGCTCCATGTGTTTATTAGCCCACGAAGATGGTGAAATTTCTCCGGTAATTTGGTTCAAAAAGAAATCCAAATACTTCAAATTGTTGAAATTCCCCAGCATATCTACTACACTTGATAAGTTGCCAGGACTGTCACAAGCTCCGAGATGGAGTTCAACAAGGCTGCTAATATTAAGCAGCCAATGGGGGATGGCAGACTCGAAAGCATTTCCAGAGAGATCAAGGATGGTGAGAGAAGTGAGGTTTACATACTGTAGGGTTGAAGGAATACCAGGGAGTTCAGTATAAGATAATCTCAAGACTAGCAGAGAAGGGTGCATGTTGATCTCATGAAGCCAATTCGATGCCTTGGAGAGGTCGACAGAGCTCAAGTCAAGGTATCTCAGAGCGGTGATTCCAGAGAGCCATTGAAGGTCATTGACTCGGAAGGATTGATAATAAAAAGCAACGTACCCATCACCAAGAAATCGGGACCCACCCTGAAGATCTAGAGAGTGCAGGTTTGAGAGATTTCCAATAACACGAGCAATGGGTCCGATAAACCCAGTAAGGGAGAGGTTAAGGTATTCCAAGTGGATGAGAGAACCAATGAATTCCGGGATGGATGCTCCAGAGAAGTTGTTCATGCTCAGATCCAAATACCTCAAATGTATCAAGCTAGATAAGGAAGGATTTACCTTACTTGGTCCTGTGGATTTTGCAGTTCCTTTCAACCAATCATAAGGGTATCTGAGATTGAGCTTTACGACGTGGCCGGTGGTGTTGTTGCAGCCCACTCCCCTTCACTGGCAACAGCTTTGGCCCGTCCAAGAAGAGAGCCATTCATCAGGATCATACATATCTTCTCTGATCGCAAGGAGGGCTGTCCTTTCGCTCTCTATGCAGCTGCCCCCCAAGTGGGAATCACCAAGGCAGAGAGAGAATGGGATGTCGACTCCAGCGCATAAGATGAACGCAATCAGCATCACCCGCTCAATAATGCGAGATCTTCCCTTGCATCCACCATTAATGGCCATGAGAGGAAGTCCTGAGACCAGCATAAAGAGATTGAAATGGAACAGATTATTGGCCATGATGATGAGATGAGAGGTTGCATGAACGCTTCTCATCAGCGTCGTATTTATTGAAGGAGTTCCATGCCCAGTCATCTTGACTCTCAACCAAGTCGTCTTGCCATCGGCGTATATTCTATGGTTCCAAAGGGGTACAGAACATATTTTAATAAACATAATATGGCATCATTTATCTCTAAAATTAAATAATTTATTAATAAATAATAAAATTATTCAACCATAGCTTTCTTTATTTATCTGATATTAAAATAATTCAACCATTCTACTTATCATTTCGGTCCCAATCATATAATACAATTCTAAGCTATGAAAAAGCAACACAATATACGATAAGCCTAACAACTTAGTAAGAATTCCTCTATACACATACATCCATTAATAAATATAAATAATTATTATATAAATAAACATTAACATGCGGTCGATCATCATATGCATACTTTTCAATATAATCAATTTCCATATCTCTATATCAATACGTGACAGAGCCAATATAGCACACACCATTAATCACTATCTCAATAATATTTTTTTCTAGTATAATAGCTAAGGAGATTAAAACTATGCTCGCTATAACATGATCTTCATAAGTAACCTCTTGCTATCATCTGAGACTTCTAGTAACTTGATAATCTCAAATAACGTGCTTTCAAATAAACAATTAGTTCATATCAACTGCAAAAGAACCACAAAGGCGGACTGAAGCTTATTGTAGCAAACCAAATAGATATGGCAAAACGTATGCAGTACTCAAGTAGTCAGGGCTTGGTTTTGTTCCAGTTCCGCTTTAGTTGATTTGTAGTCAACGTCTCACACCCAACAATGCAAATATGTGAAGCAGACTTTATGAAGATAATTTGGATTGAGGTACAATTTTCTTTCCATTTTTTTCCAACTCCAAAGTGTTGTTCATAAAGTGTTCCAAGAATTGTGTTACAATTCACGATCTTTGTATTGCCAACGATCAAGTCATAGCCCATTTCCATAATGAAAATGTGCTACAACTATGCATGTGAAGTCATGGACCGCCCTGATCATCTGTGATAATATTATAAAAGATGTTGGCACCTTAACTGAGAATATTTCTTTCTCTTTCTTTCTTTCTTTCTTTTTCTTTTTCTTTTTTTTTTTTTTTTTTTTTTTTGAGAAAAGTAAATGGTCTATGCTCAAGTCAAGTAAATAATGGCAGCCTTAGTGGATCTTGTTGTAAGTCATTATCTTCATGAGTCAAATAAATCAAACTTTTGCTGCATGGCTAGTCACAATCTTTAGGAATCTCTTCCCAACCTGCACGCCAAGATATAGTGTTCTTAGCCAGTGCATGTTAGCAGACTGTTGGTGTTTTATCCGTCAAGAATTAATACTTATGGTCCCATAAATTTTTTTAAATAAGGAACCGATGAGACTGGACTTTGACTCTAGAATATGGCAATGCGATGTGAATATGGGTGGATGAGGAATTTTTTGGAAGGAACGTAGCTATTTGATTGTATGGTTCATCAACACCTTTCAGTAATAAGTTGCCTGTTTTTTTTTTTTTTTTTTTTTTTTTTTTGAGAGAGAGAAATAAATGCTATGCAAGTAAATGATGGCTTCATCGTACTAAAATAGTTGGTCATTATCTTCACGGTTTTTATGGGTCAAGCAAACTATCGTGGCCATTATCTTTATGGGACTAGTGCCTTTGTCTTTACGGGTCAAATAAATCATCATGGCCATTAATTTTATGGGTGTAGTTTGGTCATTATCTTTATGGGTCAAGCAAAACATTGTGGCCATTATCTTTATGAGTATAGTGCTATTATCTTTATGAGTCAAGTAAACCATCGTGGCCATTATCATTATAAATCTAGTGCTATTATCTTTATGGGTTAAGTAAACCAGCTACCGTACAAAATGATTGGCCATATTTTTAATTATGGGTCTAGTTGGCCATTGTTTTATGGGTCAAGTAAACCACCGTATGAAGTGGTTGGCTATTATTTTTATGAATCTAGTACATTGGCTTTTATCTTTATGGCCATGCATGGAGTAGTTGGCCATTATGTTTATGGTCCAAGTAAATCATAGAATTTTGCTGCACACGAAGCTGCAAGGAGTCCATTGATGGTCCATCCAATTTTATTAGGTAAGTGGAAAACGAGGATATTAAAATTTATTCCAACGAGATGACAGGAATAATTGTCGTTGTGCCGTGATAGCATGAACAACCATGCGTTCAAGACACGATCGGAAAAAGTTTCTAAGTTAACGAAGGGGCATTTAACAAAGAGGCATTTGATATGTCTTCTTGTCTCATTATCCAAATTATGTGATTATATATATCAAATCTTACAAGTAACACATAATCATTTAAGGATGCCGATCCAGAAAACTTCATGCATATTGATTAGCTTTAACAACAAACGAAGGGGTCATAGACAAGATCCTACACATCTCTGTTAATGACTGCAATTCATGTAGGGGTATACAAGTGGCATAAAACAATGGAATAACAGATTGAATTGTGGAATGAACAGAGGGCTAGTTTAAATGCTAGCTAACAATGTATGATGGCCAAAGATAAGGTTAGGACAGTGCAAGGAACTTGATCTCCTCATCCGATCTATAATAAGCAAGCACAAGGAACTTAACTTGTTTTGGAATAAGCTAGTTCATCCGTTGTTATATAAAACATTCATTTTTCTTGTAATGAGAGTCTACCCATCCTCAAGGCACAATGTTGCACCAATTAATGATGCATTCCGTAACTCACAGAAGGCACAAAGAAAATCATATCGATTAGGAAACGGGTTTAAGCTTTTTAGAAGGCTCTTCACTGGGCAAGCACCAATTCATGGACAACATAAAATATAACTGCTACTGAACTAACTTATTCTTCAATCTCAGCCATGGCATGTCGTTTAGTTATTCCACCGAGCCTCTGCAATAAGGTGGCAATTCCTCTTCATCAAGATTGTCCAAATTTCAGAGGGTAGACTAGACAAGATAATTTTAAACCTGGCCCACCAAAATTGAAGCTTTAGCTTTTAACTCAACGTATCGATGACTGGCCAAGTCTGTGCTGCATGCTAACGTATGATACCATGACCAAATCGAACCATTCCAAGAACAGGACTCGGCCAAAATTGAGGATAGGGCTCAAAACCCACATGCTAGCCTGTGTCGGGCTTCTCTCATCACCGCTACCTAGCTTGTTCATTCGCTAAACATATTTGTCACGCCACCAAACCGATGCCCAGCCCAAAGTGTAACGTAACACGACCATATACCCTTAGAGCGAATCCTAAAACTCATAATTAGATAATATCATCATCTAAATTATATTCACATAACATCACAACAATAGTAACACCAAAATACCTACAATCATCTAGATAGCAGATTAAGTATCCTCAAAATAAATAGTAACCTAAAGAGGCCTATATATATATATATATATATATATATATATATATATATCATCCTCAAATACAAAAAAGAAATGCCACAACTAATCCATTACCAAATAAACCTTAAGATATTTAGGTCTCACTCCCAGAGTGCCTAGTCCCAAGTCAAGATCCACCATGAAATCATCTTTCTCTGAAAAAGGATAAAAGGAAAGTAATGAGCTAGATGGCCAGTAAGAACTTTACACATATCGATATGAACATGCTATAAAAAATGAATGATAATATAATAATACTACATATGCTAAGAATAATGTTGTTGTAAATACCATGCATGAAATAAGTGTTGATGCAATATAAATCCTTTAATTCATTATCTTTTGTCTTTCCACGTCATTGGATTACATCACTGGATGCAATAACATCAAGCACATAGCCTCATCAACATCATGCATACAATTATATCAATACATCGACACAAAGAACATACAGGCTAATAAACCTCATGCCAGTAGTCTATGTTTACTAACCTAAATTAGAGATATTTGCATGTATAGATTAGTTTCCATACTAATGCCACATATCATAAACCTAGTTAATATAGACCGGTTCCATGGCCCTTGACCCTACCTTGATACAACATGTTTATGCTAGACTAGATTTTTGCCAACTCTACCAAAACTAGTACCACATATCAATAGTATAAATACGAAGTGTTATAAACCAAGTCAGGTTATAATCTCAAACTATAACCAGTTTCACATTGGGATTCCACAGCTACCCATCACGCACATGATACCATCTCTGTAGTATCACAGTGACTAACCTACATGCCCGGCATCATACCATCCCATTATGTACATATCAACACCATAAACTCATCGTAACAAGATAGTTGATACATAATAGCATACATCAACCCCAAATCATGATATCATAGCACCATAAGTGTACAATCAAACAAGTTGGAAAAAAAAATCATTTATGCTGCACATGAAACTACAATGAAGTCTTTAATCATTTAGGCTGTGTATGAAATTGGGGATAAATCTAAAAAGGTTAACTAGAGGGGATAATTCATGTTTAACCATGGGTTATCCACTGAACTTATTCCCTAAGGAACCAAGGAATAGCTGGAGCTATCCCTTGAGGGCAAAATTATTATTTAAAAAAGATGGTTATTCCCTCAGCTATCCCATGAATAAACTCTATCCTATACACTTATTCAGGGATAGCATTTTGGGAATCAAACACTACCTTATGCTGCTTTGTAATTGAGGGCATTTGGAAAGATATTCATTTATAGTCCACCTAATTTTATTAAGTAAGTGAAAATAAAGATATTGGAATTTATTCCAATGAGACGAGAGGAAGCATTATCCTTGTGTCGTGATAACATGAGTGATCATGTGATCAAAACCAGAGTGGATAAGGTTTCTAGGTGGAGCATAGCTTGAAAAGAAACCTTTTATGTGCTCAGATAATTGGTTTCAATTAAAGTGCTTTAATAATTCTTTAGGTGCTAATAATTAGGTAGCCAAGCTTGCTGGTTATTTTTTTTAGTAATTATAAAAGAGATTGAAGATTATTTGTTAAAGCTTATGGGTTCAAATTAAGCACCTTGTAGGAAAGCTAATTCTAATCGAAAATTATTTGCAAAGCCTAGTTTATCAAAAATGTAAATAAAACAATTTATTATTGTCAGTTACTAGCCACTACTCTATGAGATAAGAAATTGATTAAATAACTTATCCAAAAATAATTAGCATGGACTAACTACATCTTGAATCAAGGATAATTTCTTACCTAGAAATTACTATTTTTTGGGTAATAACTCCAAGCCTAAATTTTTGCATACATTAAATGGACTTCAAACAGATGAGTTCTAATGTGTGATCTATAGTTATAATAGAAAATTTCACTCTGCAGCAAATCTAATTGTACCTTATGCAATAATAGATGGTTTATTAATAGACAGGCTTGTCCCAAATCAAGTTAATGATAATTAATTCTAGTTAAGTAATCGGCCATTGTACATAAAGATTTCCTCCATGCAATGCTATGTAAGGCATTTTGTTATCTATTGCTATCTTATGATGACATCATCAGTTTTTCTTATGTTAGCTGTGGATATTTCTGGGCATCTTCCCGTAAACTTTATAGTGTAATTTGCTAAGTAATCAATTTCAAAATTAAAAGTTCTTTAATTCTGGTAGACTTCTATCGTACTAATCCTTCTTTCTTTCATCATTTGATTATAATTATTTAAGTCCTATTCAACCCTATCTCCAATTGATTAATTAAATATTTAATCGAATCACAGCCAATTACACCAACTGACCCATTTTCTCTAATTTTGAATCCTGATTCACTTATGATCCAATTTCATCAATTGATCAATCTTAGGTTCAATTGAACAACATTCCATTTGATTCTATCAATTAACCTGAATGGGCTAGCTAGAATCCAATCCACTAACGCACTTTAGTTCTCTTCTAACATGTACCTATTCCATCTATATCCAAATTATTCATTCTCTTGTAAAGCCAAGCAAAGGAACAACCTTACTTGAAGCTAACAAATCCATTTCAAAAGTTGGAGATCGAGCTTTATGACATGACAAGTTGCATTATCACAGCCCAAGTCTCCTCTATCTACAGAAATCCTAATCCTTCCAAGAAGATAGTCACTCATTGAGGCCTTTAATGACTGTTTTGATGGCAATGAAAGCTCTCTTTTCTATCTACCCATCTTCTTTCGAACTGATGCAGAGAAAAGTGGATATCTCCCGAGAGAAAAATAAGAGCAGAGATAGCATAACTTGCGTTAAAAGAAATAATATATTTTTGTACCCACAACTAGCCATTTCATGGTATTTAAATGAACAAACACCATTACAACAAAGAAGGCAAGAAGGGTGGTTGGGGAGGCCATGAAAGGTCGGTTACCTAGTAGTTCAAAATTATGTCAGTAGTTCCATGATCCAAGTGATTCTTAAAGTACATTCATTCTGTTTGGATTGAAATTTTCCTAGGCTGAATCTATAAATAATGAAGAATTATGATGTGTCAATCTACATGACTGAAGTCTTGAAGGCATGCTGTCATTGATCTACCATGACAATGGAAAGCTAGAAAAATGGGTTCTCTACAAGAAAAAGGATAAACTATATCTACAAGACCCAACAAATTGAATTATTATAGAAAACTTCAAAAAATATGATGTGCTCTACTAGCATGGTAAGTGGTTGGAAATTTGTGTTTGTTTTATATCATAACCCCTTTCTATAATTCAACCCAATTCTTTAAATGCAACAGTCTGTCTGAAATCACCAATCTAGGTGGGTACTACTACAACAAATTTGGATGAAGAAAATATCTTGCTGAGCCATTCCAATAATTTTCAATATAATATAATACTGCTTTACGTCTGTGTCCATAAGCTTATATTACTTGCATTGCATATTGATTGAGTAGGTATATTTCCAAGCTTAGTCATCTTCTTCAGAGTGAACTTAAATAAGGTATTAAGATACCTTAAAGGAGTCATAGATAATAGTCTTCATTTTAGCAATGGCCCTACAATTATTTAGGGGTATATAATACTAACCGAGAATCATAGACTTAGACAACAGTAAATTTATAAGTGGATATGTATTCAATTCGAGTGGTGCTTCTATCTCTTAAAAATTAGTTTAGTATTATTACTTGGTCCACTATTGAAGTGAAATGAGCAACTTTTGATGTATCATGTGGTCAGGAAAAGTGGCTTAAGGATCTGTTAATAGATCATCCCTTCTTGGTTTCACTAATTCAAGATGTCTTAGTTACTATGACAACTAAGTAATAGTAATAAACATAATGAATAGAATGTACTCTATTAAAATCAACTCCTCAAGAGATTTATCTTTGAACAACACTTAAAATCATTAGATTTTAAGTCAGATATTTGTGTTATGATTATATGCTACTTATGCATATAATTTCCCAAGTTATGAATCACAAACTCAAGGTGTGTTATCGAGTGATCTTTCTTGAACATTTATACCAATCCATCTTTGTCCAATTAACTCTCTAGTATTTTTTCATGTAGCCACATTTTTATTGCCTTATATGACAAGGCTAAGGAAGTTATCTCGAACTCTAACTCAATGATACAGTTTCTAGTTTAAGGACACATCATAGTCTTTAAGGCTCACATGGTGATAGACAGGGAATTTATCATATCACTCCCTAAATGATCGACTTTAGCACATGCAGCACATAATACATGTTACGGCAGAGCTCCCACTTAATGAGTCATGTCAATCTCAAATGCCATTAAACTTAAGTCGAGATATTATAAAAATGTCCGACTGAGCACTCACACATATGCTCATGTTCAGTTTCATTAGGCTCTATATAGATTTGTAGACATTTAAAATATATGGATTTAAATCTTATCTCAGTTTCAAATAAGGCAACATTACTTGCAATTTATGTAGCTTGTGATATTTTCTACTACTCATGCAGCTTTTCTTGCAACACATGCACTTTTCATGTTTCACACAATATGTGCATCTTATCCTAATGTCGCCACTCAAGTATCAATTGTGGTCAGTCTTTTCTCATCCTACTCATCACAAAAGTGTCAAGGCAATTACTCAAGTAAGTGAGCTGATCTGAGCCTTTGACATTCATACACTCACGTGTCTTATGCCATCATATTTATGAGATACATCATAAAAGGCAATGAAACAAACATTTTATTTCAACAATATCCAAAGTATAACCCTTATTAGTCAACTTTTATAGATCCAAAGTCCTCACATGGATCTAGAATATATCTTTACCAATAGACTTAGTCAATGGGTTAGCTACCATTCTTCTAATAGAGATGTGCTAAAGATGACTTTACCTTTCTTAACCATGTCTCGAATATAGTGATATCTTATATTAATGTGCTTCATTCTATACAATATTCTGAATCTTTAGCATATTGTAATGTTGTCATATTGTCAAAATAGATCTGAATAGGTTCACAAGCATTGGCTGTAGATGACTTAAGAATTTCTTCAACTATACTACCTCCTAAACAACCATCAAGCAAGCGATATATTCAGCTTCCATCAGAAAGAGGCGATACAATTTTTTTCTTACTGCACAAAGAAATATCTCTTCCTCCTAGGATGAACTAATATCTTGAGGTAGTTTTTTGCTCGTCTCTATCACCAGCCTAATCCATATCAAAAAGTCTTTTACTCTCAAGTCCCTTCTTTGTTAGCATAGGATGAGATTGCAGTACCACAAAAGTAACGAAAGATTCTTTGAACTACTTCCCAATGAGTGGATCTCAAATTACTTTGGTATTAACTAACTAAGCTGATTACAAAGCAAATATCAGGGCAAGTACATAACAGAGCATACATCAAGCTTCCCACTGTACTAGCATAAGAACCTTTCTCGCTCTTTTTTTTCCACATTTGTCTTATGGTGCTAATTGAGGCTCAAAGTACAATCCTTCTCAATTGGTGTGTCAATGGGTTTCAAATAGTGCATCCGAAAATCACTCCAAGATTTTCTCAACAAAAGTTTCTTAAAACAAATCAAGAATTTCTTAGAGTAATTTCTTAGGATTCTCACTCCAAGCACATAATTCACTTCACCTATATTCTTCATCTCAAAGATAGAGAACAATTACTTTTTAGTAACATTGATTAATCCTATGATATTTCTAGCTAAAAGGATATCATTCACATACAATAATAAAATCAAAATTTCATCTTCTGATTTCTTGATGTACACACAATGGTCTTCTTCAATCATGTTCAAGCTAACCGATGTAATGACTTTATGAACTCTGAAATATTACAAAGTAGATGATTGCTTAAGACGATATATAGGTCATTTCAAGTGGCACACTTCGCTCTCCTATCCTTTGACTTCAAAGCAATAGGTTGATCCATATAGATCTCTTTGTCTAGTCCTCCATTGAGAATGTTGTCTTGACATCCATCTAATGTAGTTCCAAGTCTAAATTGGCTACAATAACTAGGACTAAACAAATAGAGGCAAACCTTACCATGAGAGAATATCTTTTCATAGTCTATAGCCCTTTTACTTATCGATTGATCCATCTGCCTTATGCTTTGTCTTTAGGATTTAGGACTCACTTGTTTCCTATCAATTTGCACCTAGATGGAAGATCAACAACTCTCACACATGGTTTTTAGCTATCGATTCCATCTCATCCTTCATGGCTGCGAGTCACTCATTATGAGTCGGTGAAGCGAGCATTTCCTATCAATTTGCGTCTAGATGGAAGATCAACCAACTCCCACACATGGTTTTTAGCCATCAATTCTATCTCATCCTTCATGGCTGCTAGCCACTCATTACGAGCCAATGAAGCGAGCAGAGCAAAAGAAGTTGGCTCATCTTCTTCTAGTGGAGTGCATGAAAACATCCCCTTCAATTTCAAAATGATGATATAGTATACTTCCATGTTTACTTCTCTACAATTGTAACTTGGGTCTTAAGGGCTATTTTCTGGTGATGTGCTAGTTTGTGTGCTCCCATAGGGTAAGCCACTCCCACTGTTTATGGTGACTCTTGGAAAGGGTAATATTCCCCTCCTTTGCTAGAGATACTGTGGAGTCCTCTTATAACTCATAAAACTTCAAGTCCTTTCTTACTTCACTAATACTCAGAGATTCATCCTATATGAATTTTACATCTTTGGACCTACTTCAGTCATTCCTCTATCAGGATATTCATCATATATCACGTAATCTTTAAAACTCTTAGGATACCTGATAAATACCTTTGTGCTGGCCCTAGGCCCTAGCTTTCTCAACCTATAGGAGGTGTTGTGAACATATCCTGCTAAGCCTCATAAGCGCAAATAATTCATACTAGGTTTTGTGCCATATCAAAGCTCATATGGAGCAATGGGCATCAACTAGGCATGCAATTAAGGGTGTAGACAGCAGTCAATAGCGCATCTCCTTCAAAACTTATTGGTAGATTTGCTTACGTCATCATCGACCTAACAATGTCCAATAAAGTCGTATTCCTATGCTCTGTAATTCCACTTTATTGCTGTATTTCAAAAATTGTTAGTTGATCCCCTTCTCCTTATAGAGCCTTTTAAATTGCTTAGAAAAATATTTGCATCCTCTATCAGTTTGGAGGGTCTTCAAAGTCCTCTCCTTTTGATTCTATACTTCTGCTAAAAAGCGTTTGAAATAGTCTAATACTTTATAGCAGTGGGAGATCATATACACGCCCCAACTTGCGAATAATCATCTATGAATATGAGAAAGTAAGAGGCGCTATACCATGCCTTGACATATATAGGTCCACAAATATCTAAGTGTACTAGCTTTAAAGGTTGAGAGGTCCTATAAGACTTACTAAAAGTTTTTCTAAATGCCTTTCATACTAAGCAAGGCTTACACATAGAAAGACCTATTTTGCCAAGAGGTCCCAATGGCCCTTCTTTTGCTCATCTAGACATCCTATCTTGGCCCACATGGTCAAGTCTAACATGCCATCTCAATCAAGTCTAGCATGCCATCTCAAACTATCATTCTCTGCAGGAAAAGAAACACATATAAACAAGGAGTTATAATAACTAAAATTAACATCAAGTCTAAAGAAACCATTCAATAACTATTCACAAAAGAACATATCACCAACCAACTATACATTCATTTCATTTGTAGAGAAATAAAAAGCATAACCTAAGGCCAATAGGGAAAGTTGCTACGCCCAACACTTGTTTGCGTAAACCGTTCCTAAGCATAATATGTTGGATATCCATCTTTATTCGATGAAAATCCATGTAGCCAATTCAGTCCTTCAATACATGTTTGGTCACTCTCGTATCTTTCTAGGTTCAGTGCAATTACGAGCCAAATGTTCCTTTATTACACAGTTGTAGCATCTCATCTTTGCTACATTTCTCTTGCCTTTTCGTCAGTCCCATTAAGGTTTGACTATCCTTTTTTTCTTTTTTAGGCCCCTATCTAGCTTTCCCACCTATCATACCCCTTTTCTTATTTTTGGGTCTTGAAGGCTCAACTTGAGTTACAAAGACCACAAGGCAGCTGGTTGCCATGTGTTCAGCCTCCAGGTCCAAATGCTAGGAAATGTCATCAAAGCTCTTAATACGCTTACTATGAGTCATCAAGAGCTTTATCTGACTTCACTCAAGGTTAAGCAAAGAATATATCATTGTCAGTACCTGCTCATCTGTCAGCTTACTTCTCATAGCTCTCAGATCTCTAATCATACTGTTCATAACACGAAGATGCTTAGACATGGAGTAACTAGGATCTTTAGTGTACTACATAACTTTAAGTTCAAAGCATACAGTCTTATAGCAGAAGTTTGGCCATACTTATGATTCCACATGGATTGGGCCATGAAAAAATTTTAAATTCCCAATGAGAACATTGTGCATGCTGCTCAATATAGTAAAGCGTGCATAGTGATTTTTTGTTAACCAAGTTCTCATAGACCTCTCAGTCATGACACTACTAGGCAAAGTTGCTTTATTCAAGCAAAGTCATACAAGAGGTGAGAGTTCTAAGACTTCCAACTCTTAAGTATTGGAATCTTTTTATGCCACATATCATAATTTTGTCCATTTAATTTTTTACCTCTATTTACAATGGTCCTAAGGTCATCACTACATTCATCTAAACAAGGTTTGGGCATTAGGCACATGTCATAGTTTATATTATTGTTAAAAAAATTAATTAGGTTTTGGATACTCTTTCTCATAAAATGAGATGAAAATTTTCGCTAAGCTCATAATCATCACCAATTTAGTAAGATTGAATATCTAATCTAATTATTTTCTAGAGATTTTACCCCTAATTCCACAAAAATAATAATGCAACTTGAAACAAATCCACATGCAGCATTAGGGATGAATATATTAATATGAACATATCATATAGTAAAAAATTTATTACCATGAAATAAACTAATTTTAACAGGTAATCAGAAAACTTAGCACTAAGCATAAATTTCATTCTAGCAAATTTGATAAAAAAATGCATAAATATTAATCATGCACTAACAATAAATAATTATGCACTACACACAAATAATTATGCACTAGCATTAACCATTTATACATAAAGCATAAATAATTATGCCTCGAATTTATTTTTAAGTCAAAATGCCATAAATACCATTTATGCGCAAAGCATGAATAATTATACCTTAATTAAAAAATTATGATAAATTTTCTAAATTTTTTAGCAATTTTTTCTGATTTTTATGCAATTTCAACTAATTTTTTTGGTTTTCTGTAATTTTCAACTAATTTTTAAAATTAAAAAAATAGAAAAAGCCTTTCTGTTTTAAAAAAATAGAAACCAAGGAACCAAGGAGGGCTAATGGTTAATTTTATAGGAAAAATTAATAAAAGGTCCCTACCATTAATTAAATGATTTAAAAACATTTTAAAAGGTAAAATTAACAGTAGGTCCCTAGGAGCTTAAACAATTACCAAAAAGTCTCCTCAACCGAAGGAAAAAAAAGAAAAAGAAAAGATATGTGGCATGCCATGTTAGGGGACCCACTGCCACATGGGGCGCGCAATGCCACATAGCCTCCACATAGGTTGCCTTGTGAGCATTCACATGGTGCGGGCCACGTTGCTCAGACGTGCCCACGTTAGTGCGCACGTGGTTGCCACATCAACATAAGAGCGGAAGCGATGACGACTTGTCTCGTCGGAGATGCTGGATCGCCGAAGATTGGGAGCTACCAGAGTTCTTGCTTCAGTCATACTCCTGGCTACGTTGCTCGCAAAGAGAGGTCTTCGGATAACTTGTTTCTGTTCTCATCTCTCATTAGCGAGAGGAGTACTTTTTAATCCTCCTCTACTCTCTGGTATCAGGCGACGGATGCCCATTCCCTCTGCCATACTAGTGGCGGCAAAGAGAGCCGTTCTTAATTACCATTGTGAGTGCATATATAGCCTGGCATCAATGCTAGGCCAGGGGTCAACGCTAATGATGGAAATTGTGAAGATATTGTTGAATTATGCTAGCAGAGAAGCATGAAACTAGAATCATGTTCATGCGACTAGACGTTGTTGTATCCAAGAAGTTATTCAGTTGCCTTGATGATGGCGACGACAAATTACATGAGCTGCCCTTGGTAGATGATGGATAACAATTATAGCAACTTATTCAAAACCCTGATGGCATTTGAGCTTGTCCTTTAGAGATAGGATCTGGACACGTGCGCTTGCATGTGATGTTGGGACTCCTCATGAGTTTTGTCATGGCCTTCTACATGCCAAAAGAATCTCCTGACTCAAGAGGCATGCTAAGACAAAGGAGCAACAACAAAAAGAAATTAATTGGTACGAGTGATTCATGGGGAACTAAATTGGTGGCCTAGCATATTCATGAATATGCGGAGGCAGCTGACTTATAGAAGTCCAAGAAGATTAAATATTTGCAATGTTAGGATGCATCATAAGAAGCAACAATTAAAATTAAAAAAAAAAAACCAAAAATAGCATAGATAGATTTTGTCATGAACTACTTTCAAAAGGTTCGTCATCAAGTAGGCCTTTCGGTATAAGTTGATCACATAAATCAATATTTAGATGATAATATTATGATCAAAAGAATCAAATTTGCATTTCATGGACTATAGACAGATCTCACTCTCTTTAGGCTGCTAACGGTGAAGAGTCCTTTTTACATAGATGCACCTTAACAGTTTCGACATCTCTGTAGGCTTTATTCTGACACCTGTGATAGTTGCATGGGCACCTAATCCTAGGCCCATCCATCCATTCAGGTTGGCTACATGCAAATGCGATAAATTCTTCCAATCCATTCAGAAAATCTGGATTAAGCAAGCCATCTTTTATCCTTGCATACATCCACGAGCGAGCCCGCTCATTTTTGACCGACTTATACAATTTCTGGTAAACCATTAAAGGAAACCACATTATAAAACTATATTAGCATTACTAAATATAACTAAATTATTTCTTTTACTCAACTAAGGTTAATAACAACCATTTAAATAATTTATAACTAAACCAATTTTTTTTAGACAACTAAGGTCCCTACCCTGCAAGGCGGGCCACGGCTACGATCCTTGGCGTGCTAGCAAGGACCGAGGCACAGGTTCATGCCAGGCTAATGCTAGGGCTTGAGTTCGGGTCGGGCCGCAAGGCGGTCCGTTCAATCATGAGACTTCACAAGCATTCAAGTGTCCTAAATTAATTCCACCTTCACTCCATGTCTAAAAGGTAAGGCCCTATCCCATTCAAGAATATTTTTTGTGATATGTTATTCTGCTATTAATTATCATCGATCGGTTACGTTAAAATTTCAGCAGCATTTCCCCATATGTTCTCCTAAATGTGTGGCATATATGCCACACTAGGAGAACGTATGAGCAAATACAAACCGCAATCTCAACCAACGATGATTAATAGCAGACTAACATATCGCAAAAAATATTCTCAAACTGTCCACCAGGACAATTTGAGAATTTGCAAGACTAAGTCTTACAAATTCTCAAATGGGTCTAAAGGTTATAGTGCTGTGATTAATAATATGAAAATCCGAAGACAATCAAACTTATGCTTGTTATTCTTAACTTCTTGTCAATTATACATATATAGGAATAGTGTTCTATATATATAGTCACTGACTTCTTAAGATTATTATGTCGAATATAAATGTTTGTGAAGACTAAAATATAAATCATTGAAACTACTAATTTGTTGCTGAAAATTAAATAATAATACAACAAGACTTTCTATCTAGCATTACATAATTTAATGCATCATTCAATTTGAAGCAGAAAAAATAATCAAGACATAACAATTGTAAATAACTACAAATGCACAAATATTATTGCATAAACAGCTATAAAGAAATGAAAAGCTACAACTGTAATTTTGAAATTAGCTAATCTAAAGAGTTATGGTTAATGAGCTAAATTAGTTGACCTAAATAGCTAAGCTAATTCAACTCGACCTATCTAAAGAGTTTTGATTGATGATCTAAAGAGATAAGGTTGATGGTCTAAAATCAGCTTACTTGAGAAGTTAAAACTGATAAGCTAAATTAATTGACCTAAATAGCTACGATTTATAAGTTTAATTAGTTGATTTAAAGAGTCATAATTGATGAGCTAAATTAGTCTATCGAAAGAGCTACGACTAATGACATAAATTAATTAATTTATAACTAATCTAATAAAAAATTAGATTAGTAGTCACATTTTTAAAAAAATTAAGTTGCTCATGTTTTAAAAATATATTTATATTTTTTAATATTTATCATCAAATTATTTGAAAATATTTTTAAAAATAATAAACTATGATAGAATCTAATTTTTTTGTGTTAACTTTTTTTCAAGAGTGTTATTTTTTTTTATTGAAGGGGCCGGGGGGTGGGAAAACCCCCCTAGCTGTTACTTTTTTTAAAAAAAATTAAGTTGCCCATGTTTTAAAATATATTTATATTTTTTAATATTTATCATCAAATTATTTGAAATATTTTTAATATTTGTCATCAAATTATTTGAAAATATTTTTAAAAACAATAAAATATAATAGAATCTAAATTTTTTGTGTTAATTTTTTTTCATTAGTGTTAAATTTTTTTTTGAAGGGGCCGAGGGGTGGGAAAACCCCCCTAGCTGTTACTTTTTAAAAAAAAAAATTAAGTTGCCCATGTTTTAAAAATATATTTATATTTCTTATATTTGTCATCAAATTATTTGAAAATATTTTTAAAATAATAAAATATGATAGAATCTATTTTTTTGTTAATTTTTTTTATAAGTGTTAAATTTTTTTTAATTAAAGGGGCCAAAGGTGGGGTGTTGACCCAATTGATGATTTTGATGATTAACAAAACTATTTGAGTATAACTATTGGAGGCTCTAATGATTTTGATTAAGTTTTTCAAATTATAAGCCGATTGAATGATCAAAATCAGGAGTTAAATCATGTTCTGGATCGAATCTAATGTCTAGGTAAGATTGCAGATATTAGAGTTGACTCCGAGAATCACAGAGCCAACTCCAGTATCTGGAACGGAAGTTAGAGTCGACTCCGAGACTGTTAGAGCCGACTCTCACAGAAAAGATAGAACGTTAATTTTCTGGCCCCGACTTAGAGTCGACTCCGGGTATGTTAGAGTCGACTCCAGAAAAGTTTCTTGTCGACCCCAGAAAAGTCAGAGACGACTCCAGAAATAATGGATTAAAGTGTTTCGAGTTAGAGCCGACTCCAAAAAAGTTAGAGTCGACTCTAACCCACCTGGAACGAAAAATCAAATTGTCAGATCAGCTCTAACGGTAATATTTCTATTTTACTTTATTTTTAACGGATATATTTTGTTGCAAGGTACACTCCAACGGATAGTTTTCTTCCAAAAATGGCTTGAAAGAAATCTATAAAAAGGGAAGACTATCATTCAAAAATGACAACGGAGAGAAAACAGAAAAACAAAGAGGAAAATTAGAAATAAAGAAATCCCAATCCAAAAATCTGAAAAAGAGAGAGCCTGAATCTCAAGAGGAAAACCTTCTAGCTCAAATCCACTCCACTCCAAAAAGCTCAAGAGGAATCCAAGGCATTCAAATCAAAGTTTTGGTGGATTTCCCAAATTGGAGAAAGAAAATTAGTTTCTTGCTTTTCAACCCTTCTCAACTGCTTCAACTGTGAAGAATCGGAGCTGAGGCTTGATTCAATCCAGCAAGGAGAAGAAGAAAAGAAGAAAAGAAGAAAAGCTCAAAAGCCAACCAACTATAAATCAGGCTTTTCTAAACCTTGTTATTTTATTTGATTATTTGCTTATTGAGGAGCTGTGTATTTGAAAAATAATATTTCTTTTGTTTGTGTCTAGTTCAATCTGGGGGATTGAACTAGTAGAGGTAGTCTTACCTCGGTACAAGCTTGGTAGCTTGTGTTAGGGTTTTTGTGCTGGTGAGCCCGGAAAACCGGCTGGATTCGTTGTGATCCCGGGAAAACAACAAGTTTGAGTTGTGAGCTTGTAAAACAACTCGGCTGTAATCAAGAAAGATTATAGTGTGGACCCAAGTGAATCTTGGGAGTGGACGTAGGTGTTGGATACATCGAACCACTATAAACTCTTTGTGTTTGCCGTGTCTCTTTATCTCTATCTCTATCTCTATCTTATTGATTGCATTTTGTTTTTGCATCTGCATTCACTTCCACTCATACTAAGCAAACAATATTTCAAAAGGTTTAAATTTTTAGACAACCCAATTCACCCCCCCCCCTCTTGGGTTGTCATCTGGGCCAACAATTGGTATCAGAGCTAGTGCTCATTAGATTTTGATCACATGATCAAGAGCTAAAGATCCAATGGTAGCTCAAGTTGGATCATTTGCCGAAGGTCATTCTACGAATAGACCTCCACTGTTTAATGGTTCAAATTATTCATATTGGAAAGCTAGAATGAGGATATTCATTCAAGCTTCTGACTATGAACTATGGGGTGTTATAATTAATGGACCTAGTACACCCACACATGTTATTGATGGCACTATTATTCCTAAGCCCGAAAGGGATTGGAATGATAATGATAGAAAAATGGCACAGCTCAATGCTAAGGCCATGAATATTTATATTGCTCTTTAGATGCAAATGAATTTAATAGAATCTCCACATGTAATTCCGCAAAGGAGATTTGGGATAGATTAGAGGTTACCCATGAGGGTACCAACCAAGTAAAAGAATCTAAAATTAATATTCTTGTTCATAAATATGAGTTGTTTAGCATGGAACAATCTGAAACCATTGCATGCATGTATACTAGATTTACAGATATTGTAAATGGTTTAAAAAGTCTTGGTAAGACATATACTAACTCATATCTTGTTCAAAAAATTCTTAGGTCACTACCAAGATCATGGGAAGCAAAATGACAGCAATCCAAGAAGCAAAGGACCTTAATACTCTACCCTTAGAGGAGCTTCTAGGATCACTTATGACCATGAGTTGACAATGAAGCAGCATGTAGAGGAGGACACAAAGAAGAAGAAAGTGATTGCCCTCAAAGCTGCAAAAGAAGAAGAGAGCAGCAGCGATGATGATGATGATGATGAAGAGACTGCTCTCTTAGCTAAAAAGTTTAAAAGATTCATGAGGAGAAAGAAACCCTTCCACAAGAAGAAATTTGGAGC
>UESW01003998.1:905147-1015565 GCA_900491605.1 Calamus simplicifolius | reverse complement strand
ATTAGATGGTCAAATCAGAATTGGTTAACCATATGATGTCAAGGTGGGATGGCAAGTTGCTCTAGGATCAACGATCGAATGGTTTTTAATTGGGAGCTACTCGTATTGATGCGTCTTTAACGAGTTAATGGCATATCCCTCCCATCGATCTCTCTCACCTGGTCATTGTGGTAAACCATTTATGATTCAGATCATTTACCTGATTCGGGTTGACCCATGCCTGTAAGGATATCAGTATGACTGATTTAGGTGCCACTTAACCTGACTTAATCTTGTTTCATTCTACCGATTTCATAGATTCAGTGGAGAACTTGATTAGTCAATTTATCTTCATATTATTAAAATCCTCTAAAATTATTAGGTCCTTAAAATGAAATAGTTATATGATAACTAGATCATAGCCTCCCATTAAGGTGGGTGATAATGAGTCTAATGTCTTGATAATCATTGGAGGCACTCCATGCCTGGTGCTTGTCAACCATCGGAATTATCATTCATTATATGATAAGTCAGCGTAACTATTAAATAACAGTCAGGTGAGCCGAGCTTCACTCGGGCTTGGTTGTCTATTGATAGGTTACACTGATTATATCATTTAATGGTTGGACCTAACCAGAACTTTCAGTGAAGGCACTTCATGCCTGCTGAAGAGGTACATGGGGCAAAACTGAACACTAAGAATTGTTTGGGGAAACAATTGGTTTTGAACCTACTCTTAGATGCATATGGGTTAGCCAAGCTTCACTTGGGCCTGTATGTAGTTTATGTAGATCTTAGTGCCCACTAAAGAATTAAGAATAATTCTTCGAATTGGGGTGTAGAGGCTGCCAATTTGAACAAAATAGTGGGAGAATCTTTAGACTAAAGTCCAAGTCTTTAGACTGAATCAATTTATATACTACTAAACTTTAGTTTTTTTTTATGCAGAAAATGGCCACTAATTTATCATTAAGGTCCCTATTGGATAGTGACAAGTTGAATGGTTTGAATTTTAATAGCTGGTTTAAAAAACTTAAGATCATCCTTGAGCATGAGAGGATTCTATATATTCTGAATAATCCTGCACCAAAGATACCTGATGCAAACACCCAAAGTTCTGAGAAGACACTTATCAGAAGTGGCTCAGTGATAGAACTAGCATGTGTTGCATCATGCTAGCAGCAATGAACGATGAATTCGGTCACCGGTTTGAGAATGCTTAGCCAGAAGAAATCATTCAAGCGTTGAATGAATCTTTCGGCACACTCGACGACGTTGAAAGGCACAAGACACTACAAGAGAAGAACAAAATAGCGACGAAACTTAGTGACAGATCTACATCATAGCAAATAGCTTCAGAATAGCGATGGATCAGTGAGTAAAATAATAAAAAATTATTATTTTAGCAACGAACAGTTTCCGTCGCTAAAAAAAAATTTTAGCTTCAAATTAGCGAGAGAAAATTTTCATCGCCAATAATAGCGACGGAATGTAGTGACGGATCTCCATTCGTAGCAAATAGCTTCGGATCAGCGACGGATCAATGAGTAAAAATAATAAAAATTATTATTTTAGCAATGAACAATTTTCGTCGCTAACAAAATATTTAGCATCAAATTAGCGATGGAATATATCCGTCGCTAAACTTCACGATGGATTTTTTCCATTGCTATTTGTTAGATAAATTTTTTATCTCTTCTAGCGATGGAAATTTCTGTTGCTATTTTAGCGATGGAAATATTCCGTCGCTATGATTTTTTAAACTCTTATTTCAAAATAGTAGCGACGGAAAAATTCCGTCACTATATTTTTTAAAAACTAGAACAGTAGCTTCAGAAATTTGCCGTTGCTACGTTTACATTTTTTAAACCTGTTTTGAACAGTAGCGATGGAAAACATTTTCGTCGCTACAGTTTTTTTTTTAACTGCGTTTTAAACAGTAGCGACGAAAACGTTTTCCGTCGCTATGGTTTTTTTTAAATGCATTTTGAACAGTAGCGATGAAAAATATTTTCTGTCGCTACGTTTTTTTTAAACTGCATTTGGAACAGTAGCGACGGAAAATGTTTTCCATCGCTATGGTTTTTTTTTAACTATGTTTTAAACAGTAGCGACGGAAAACGTTTTCCATCGCTACAGTTTTTTTTAAACTACGCTTTGAACAGTAGCGATGGAAAACGTTTTCCGTCGCTACGGTTTTTTTTTTAATTGCATTTTGAACAGTAGCGACGGAAAATGTTTTCCGTCGCTACGATTTTTTACTTGTGTTGAACAGTAGCGACGGAAAATGTTTTCCGTCGCTACGATTTTTTTTACCTGTGTTGAACAGTAGCGACGGAAAACATTTTCCGTCGCTACGGTTTTTTTACTCGTTCCGCCCGATCCGTAAGTTTTCTTTTTTTTTCTTTCTAACCGCACGTCCAGCAACTCTTTCCGCACGCGGCTAGGTTTTTTTTTTCGTTCTTTCCCCTCAAACTGCCCTTCCCACCAGCCCCATTTTCCGCCTCTCTTCCAATCCATTGCGCTCATCTCTCCAATCCTTCTCTTCTCCGCCATGTATCGCACCGCGGCCATCCTCGCCTCCAAAGCTCGGTGAATAGATCGAATCGGTAGCTCGTCTCCCTCCTTGCTGAAACCCTCAACCCTAGTAGAAGGGTTGAACCTTCCTTCTTCGGTCCGATCACCGATTCAAGGTTGGTAAACTTCCATTCTCATATTCTTCTTATTTTCTATTGGCTTGGTTCTTTGTATTGTAGAAATCTTGGCTTTCCAGTGTTTGTAGAAATGCCTTAAAAAAAAACACGTTCCGGGTCTGGTGCTGTGGCACCCTCATCCTCTTCCTCGTGTCATATAATTCTCCTTTTTCTCCTTCAGATGGCGTATGAGGGCACCGGGATCCAAGGCTCACTGCTGACCGATGAGAGCAGGTAATGCAAGACAAAACAATCCCTTCCCAAGCTTCTAATTTATATTCGCTAATTAAGTGTCAGTTGGAGGCAATACTATACCAGACCTGTGATATACCTGTCCAGGACCCAATATCAAGACATGAAACATTCCCTAAGATCCAATGGGAAAAACATTGCCATTGCGGTCATTCATTTCCTATCCAAGCAAATTAACATATAGTAGAACTACAAGAAAAAGGATTCAGAATAAAGCCTTGCTTTGACTGCAAATCCCCTTTTTTCTTGAAGGAACGGGGTGGGGAAGCATCCCCTAAATATGAATTGTCACAGTTTAGATTATCATAATGGTGGCAACTATGTATGTCAAAACAAGTTTTCTGTTGGAGGTGCTTTGATCATTTTCACTGATAGATTGAATCAAAAATATACCATGAAATGGTCTATAAAAAGTACCACGTTTAATATATTCAGCACCAATATTCTTTTTTGAGGGAAAATTCAGCACCAATATTCTTACTTTTATATAAAAGTTTCTAGCACAAGTGTTTGGTAGGCTACTTTATTGTTTCTTCAGAATAGTTAAAACCTGGTTGCTAGGAAGGCAGATGCTTGATGATAAGATGATCTCTTCATTTTATTGATGGAGATGATAACAATAAGAGAACATGTGAAGATGGAAGGTCCTGAAGAAAATGAGGTCTAACTTCGATGATGAAATCTATGAAATCCTATCAGATCATGCTTTTTTTAATACTCGAATGAGGGATGGATCTTCTGTCACTGATCATGTATTATATATGATCGAGAAGATAGAACTCATAAGCAATCTCAGCTTTCCTTACATGAGTAGTTGGGAAAAGATGCGATCCTGAATTCCTTTCCATCCTTTCGACCTTTCCTTACTCATTTTCGAATGACAAAGCCTGCAGTCAACTACCACGGTTTGTTGGGTTGTTGCAGAACTTTGAGAAGGACAACCAGCTCTCTAAGGGTTTGGTTAATGCGGTTGAAGGATCTAAGGTAGGGCGTCAACCCTTTGGGAATGGGAAGAAGAATAAGAATAAGAAAAAGGTGCAACATGCTAGGACATCTATAAAGGATCAGATGCAGAAGAAGAAGTTGACAAAAGTCAAGCTGAATGCTTTCATTGTAAGATGCAATGGCACTGAAAGAGGAACTGTCCTCTTTACATTGCCACACTTGATCCAAACAGGCCAAAGAAGAAAAGGGAGCAAGATGTTGCTCAACAAGGTATTTATATGATAACACCTTGTAATTTTTCTGTATATGATAATTAGATCTAGGTATTGGATACCGAGAGTCCTTTTAACATTTGCAATTCATTGCAGGTACTACAGGTCAGTAGAAGATTTGAGGACAATGAAAGATTCCTTAATGTCGGCGATGGAAGATTAGTTCCGCATTAGGAGTTCTTGAAATAGTTTCAATAAAATGACATTATACTAAATGATTATCATTTTTGTCCAATATTATATTTGATCATAGAATTGTCCCATGAGCAGCAGATCTTATAATCTGCATGCCTCTACTAAGATAGTCCTGGACCACATGATCTGAATCATGTTGTGATATGGCTCGCGGACACTGGTTATGAGAACATAGTTTGACATTAAAAACGATGACGAAGCCATAACATATATAGTTTGACCTTTTCAGAACAACTACGTACCTTTCATGAGGCGAAAAAAATAAAAATATATAAAAATGAAATCTATATAGGTATATGCTTTTCTTTTAGAATGAAACAAATTAACCAGCACATAATTAAGACTTCTTTCTTTGGAGCCGCTCAATGCATGCTTCAATCGATCATTCTCTTACTCCTCAAGCTCGAAAGCAGGCGCTGGGAAACTGTCGGACAGCCCGGTACCAGTCTTAAAGGTGATCTTCCCTGAAGAAGGGTCTTCGATGTACATCTCCACAACGGAGAGCCACAGCATTAGCTCCTTAGTCTTCACACCCGTCATCTTCTTCATCTTACCTTTCTCCACGAAGGCCGTCACCTCGGAGGCATACGACACCGCCCGCTTGATCTTCTTGAAAGTGTGGTCCTTCTTCTTTTTCTGGAGGAGCCAAACGAACCCTGCTGCACGGTTGTGTCCAAACTCCTCGATGTCCTCAAGGGGGAACAACCCCCTTGGGAGGCCGAGCTCTTCGAGCAGTTGGATGGACTTCTTCTTGCAAAGGGCGTCTCCATGGAAGATCTCGGCACCAGCTCGGTAGCTCTCAATGGTTTGGGATGCCATTCTATATATCTGCACTCTCTCTCTTTCTCTCTTCTTTGGTTGCAGAAGAATAAGGCTAATTTGATAATGGGAGAGACTGGGAGAAGTAGAGATGTGGAGGAAGCTAGAATGATGGGTGATGAGCGATCGGCGTGAAGAGGTAGTATTTATGGGCAGCGGAGGAGGCTGCAGGTCTTAAGTTTGAATGGAGGAGAGATGGGAGTCCAAAGTTTGACTCGGCGAGAGTTGAACTGGCTTCAGATTGCCGCACGTCGGCCTGTCCGCCATCAATGACCAAACAAAGACTTCAAATGAGAGACTTTTTGGGTCGTTCGTTATATGCAGCGATTAATATTGGGTCTTTTTTTCCTAAAAAAGATTAATTAATATTGGGTCTATAAGCGCCGGCCTTGATACGGATGTCAGTTAGACTGAGAGACGGATCATCTAATGATCGTATTGAGGCCGTAAAGGACGGGGTCAAAGTCTCAGGTCGGAAAATATGTACGGTCAAAGATGGTCGTGCAATGCAGGCATGCTAGCTAGCGTCTGTGATAAGAGAAATAAAAATATTATTCAATTAAAATTTTAAAATTATTGATCTTAAATTAAAAAAAATATTTTTAAAATGTGTTTTTTTTAAATACAGTATCATGTTACATTATATTTTCCAAATATGACATATACCTTGGACATATTAATTAATTTTTTAATGTAAAAGTATGTTCTATTCTTAAAAATATAATCATCATACCTTTGGGAGTGTAATCGAAATAAAGTGTATGTTTGTGACTTTATTTATTATTGTTATAATTAACATAATAAAAATATATTTTAAAAATTATTTTAAAAATATTATATTTTATATCTAATCATCATTTTTTAAGTAAGAAATTATGTAATATTTTTTAAAAATATATAACAATCATAACTCTGAGAATGTGATTTGAAAGTGTTACATGTATGTCGCTCTATTTATCATTAATATAATTAATGTATGAGATGTTGTAAAAGTAGATATAGCAAAAGATTAGCCTTCACCATCAACACATATTCCCATTTTGTTCATCTTTTTTTAATTTTTTTTGTTTGATGTATACAATTTATGATAGACTATTCAACATAATTCTACACAACTCCTAAGTTTTTTTTTATGTACTAAATACTATTTATTACAAACTCTCTAACACGATTTATATGTTCATCATGTTGTTCATCCATATATATATATATATATAGTCATGTCTACTATGATCAGCAACAAAAAGTGGCTAATAAGCACAAATATGATGGCAGAATTTAATTCAAGATTAGTTGCATATTAAATAAGCCGATGGGGTAGCTACTGAAAAATATAAACTCTAAATAACAAAGTAAAATAAAATTTCTTAATTTTTTTTGATGTTAACTTTTTAGAGTTTTACCTAATAAAATAAATGAATTCTAAGGGTAACTAAAAGCCACCAATTCGACATTGTAAAACGTGGCTACCTACAAATGGCCAACATTAAAAAGCATTGAAAAAATCACCAATCTTGTGGCTCGAAGAAAGGAAAATTTAAAGAGGAAATGACTGCTTTATTATATTAATTATTATTGGAGCTTATCCTGTTTCGAATTTCAGCTTCAACTCTCTCGCACCATCTTTGATGATATTCGAGCTTGCAGTGTGGCGTAATTATTGTCCTGTTAATGGTTATGAATTAAAGGATTTAAATTTTATAAAAATTCTTAAATTAAACATATATTTACCCAGTTAAGCCTAATTCATGTTTAACCTAGCTTATCGCCTAGCCTACTAAGATGGTGACACAAGTTGCCTACTTGACTTATTTTAATCGATTTGATATGTGCCTCCTTAAAGAGGTACACGAAAGAAAGGAATGGCGCCATATAGGAAGAAGGAAGAAGTGCTACCATACAATAAAGCATCCTTTTTTATCATAGTAGATCTGTTGCCGTGAAATCCATTTTTCGACTCGGATGCATTCTAGATTCTGATTCGGACGCTGATCTCGTCGCCTCGGGTGGAACCTGCAAGACAGTCCGCACGCAGAGGGTGCTGTGGGGGTTACCCTTGCGAAGGATCCTCGACGCTCAAGTCAGTGAAGATTCACAGCAAGCAGATGTAAGAAGAAGACTCTCACAGAAGAGTTTTCCTTAGGCGAGTGTTCTCTCTAGAGGAGCTCATGAGTGTGAGTCCTTCAACGAGGAAAATAACTCCGCGTTGATTCGGGCTAATTTAGACTTCATCGACGAGGCGCATGATCAGGCGAGGCTGCGCATGGCGACCTATCATCAGTGAGCGGCCAAGTACTACAATTCTCGAGTTCGTCTCAAGGTCTTTCGCCGCGGAGACTTGGTTTTAAGAAAGGCTGAGGTTTCTAAGCCTACAGAGGGAGGCAAGCTATCCCCCAACTGGAAGGCCCTTATCGTATCACCGAGACACTCCACTGGGGGGCATACAAGCTAGAAGAACTCAACGGACAACCCATTCCGCGTACCTGGAATGCGGATAACCTCCGCTAATATTATCAATAAAGTATTCCTGGGGTATAAGCAATAAAGGAGGTCCCTTCTAACGCCACCGCCTACTCTCCTCACACCCAAAGACCAGGTCTCTCAAAAGGAGCTCACCGGCATCGCGGCTAACGGGACACCACTCGGCCTCGGTACGGCGGTGCCCCCGAGTCGGTTAAGACCCTAACAGCTCCGTACCCGATCAAGTCGCCCCTCAGGCGGCACACAAACCCCTGAGGTGGTTCAAAAGGAGTTCTCCGACATCGTGGCTAACGGGACACCACTCGGCCCCGGTACTGGCGGTGCCCCTGAGTTGGTTAAGACCCTGACAGCCCCGTACCCGATCGAGTTGCCTCTCAGGCGGCACATAAACCCCTGAGGCGGTTCAAAAGGAGCTCGCTGGCATCGCGCTAACGGGACACCACTTGGCTCCGGCACATCGGTACCCCCGAGTCGGTTAAGACTCTATCAGCTCTGTACCCGGTCGAGTCGCCCCTCAGCGGCACACAAATCCCTGAGCGGTTCAAAAGGAGCTCACCGGCATCATGGCTAACGGGACACCACTCGGCCCCGGCACGGTGGTGCCCCCGAGTCGGTTAAGACCCTGACAGCTCCATACCGGTCGAGTCACCCCTCAGGCGGCACACAAACCCCTGAGGCAGTTCAAAAGGAGCTCGCCGGCATCGCGGCTAACGGGACACCACTCGGCTCGGCACGGCGATGCCCCCGAGTCGATTAAGACCCTAACAGCTTCGTATCCGAAGTCGCCCCTCAACGGCACACAAACCCTTGAGGCGGTCAAAAGGAGCTCACCGGTATTGCGCTAACAGGACACCACTCGGCCCCGGCACGGTGGTGCCCCCGAGTCGGTTAAGACCCTAACATCTCGTACCCGATCGAGTCACCCCAGGCGGCACACAAACCCCTGAGGTGGTTCAAAAGGAGCTCTGGCATCACGGCTAACGGGACACCACTCGGCCCCGGCATGGCGGTGCCCCGAATCGGTTAAGACCCTAACAGCTCTGTACCCGATCGAGTCGCCCTCAGGCGGCACACAAACCCCGAAGGCGGTTCAAAAGGAGCTCGCCGGCATCGCGGCTAACGAGACACCACTCGGCCCCGGCACGGCGGTGCCCCCGAGTCGGTTAAGTCCCTAACAGCTCCGTACCCGATCGAGTCGCCCCTCAGCGGCACACAAACCCCTGAGGCGGTTCAAAAGAGCTCGCCGACATCGCTAACGGGACACCACTCGGCCTCGGCACGGCGGTGCCCCGAGTCGGTTAAGACCCTAACAGCTCCGTACCCGATCGAGTCACCCCTCAGGCAGCACATAAACCCCTGAGGCAGTTCAAAAGGAGCTCACCGGCATCGCGGCTAATGGGACACCACTCGGCCCCGGCACGGCGGTGCCCCCGAGTCGTTAAGACCCTAACAGCTCCATACCCGGTCGAGTCACCCTCAGGCAGCACACAAACCCCTGAGACGGTTCAAAAGGAGCTCGCCGGCATCGTGGCTAACGGGACACTACTCGGCCCCGGCACAACGGTGCCCCCGAGTTGGTTAAGACCCTAACAGCTCCGTACCCGATCGAGTCACCCCTCAGGTGGCACACAAACCCCTGAGGTGGTTCAAAAGGAGCTCGTCGGCATCGCGGCTAATGAAACACTACTGGCCCCAGCACGGCGGTGCCCCGAGTCGATTAAGACCCTAACAGCTCGTACCCGGTCGAGTCGACCTCAGGCGGCACACAAACTCCTGAGACGGTTCAAAAGGAGCTCACGCATCGCGGCTAACGGGACACCACTCGGCCCCGACATGGCGGTGCCCCCGAGTCGGTTAAGACCCTGACAGCTCCGTACCCGGTCGAGTCACCCCTCTGGCGGTACATAAAACCCCTGAGGTGGTTCAAAAGAGCTCGCCGGCATCGCGGCTAACGGACACCACTCGGCCCCGGCACGGCGGTGCCCCCGAGTCGGTTAAGACCCTACAGTTCCGTACCCGATCGAGTCACCCCTCGGGCGGCACGTAAAACCCTGAGGTGGTTTAAAAGGATATTCGGCACCGCAGCTAGCAGGATACCCCTAGACCCCGGCACGGCGGTGCTCCTCCTAATACCTTCATATGCGTTCAGGTCGCCCTTCATATGGAACCCAATCATGGAGATAGCTTCGGAAGGCTCCGCGTAACCCTCACAGACTTCGAGTCGGCCGGCTCAGCCACAGCCTTTCCCGGTCGACCCTGACCAACCCAGGCACCTCCAACACTGGCCGAGTCGGCATGAGCCACCCCGGTCAGCCCCGCTCGTCCTTGGCGCCCTCGCACGGCCGAATCGGCCTTGACCATCTTGACTACAGCATCGTAAGGCCTCTTGAGTAACCTTCCACATGGCCGACTTACATTCCGGGGATGCATTCCAACATCATCCGATCCAAAGTCGCAGTTCGGCTACGACATGGTCAACACATGCAACATTTGAAGCTAAGAAAACGTTTCAGAAAATGCAATGTTCGGCTGTGACGTTTTCAGCATATGTGATTCGGCCGCGTGAAGTAAAAACACAGTTAGGCGTTTTTCTCCAAAAGAAGAAGGAATGGATGGAGCAAAGTTTGATAAAAATCTCTTCTTTATTAGTAATCAAGAAAAGGTGCTAAATTGAGAAGCCTTGACAGAAAAGTTTCTTCATTAATAGTCAAGAGTCAGTACAAAATTGGGCCTAAAGCCAGTTACACAGACAAAGAAGAAAAATGGGCAGTGGGTCTTCAAGGCTCGCCGGGCCGGGCTTCTTCTCGTCCTCTTTCTCTGCTGGCTCCTCATCAGGCTCCCCGGGCCGGATGTCTTCAAGTTCAGCAATGTCGATCTCGAGGGCCGCAGATACCTTGACCTTGCACATCTCGAAGCCTTGAAGATAAGCATCGAGGCTGGCCTCGATGACTTCTTGCTTAAACTCCAACGAGGCCTTGTAATTGGAGACGGCCTACCCCGCCTCGGCTTCAGCCCGCTGCGCTTTGGCCTCGGCCTCCTTGGCTCGCGCCTCGGCCTCCCAGGCCCTGTTCTTGGCTTCTTCGGCACGGGCACTAGCCTCATCGGCACAGGCCACCACCCGGCCTTCTCCGAGACCGCTTCCGCTTCCTTTCTCCACGGCAGCGCCCTCTCCCCTGCGGCCCGGACCTCCTCCTCGGTGCTTTGGAGCCGTCGGGTCAGCTCTTCATTCTGCGCCACGGCGGCCTTCGACCTTTCTGAGGCCAACTCCATTTTGGCCTCAGCTGTGAGACCCGGCTCTCCATCTCCCTTAGGCGGCCGGTCGTGCTCTCCTCCCGGGCCGAGGCCTCTTGATGAAGGCGAGCAAGGCTCTCGGCCTGCGCCATGCTCTCCTTCTTATATTTGTCGGCCCTCGCCAGGGCCTTGATCATCGTATTTGAGGAGTGGGCGAGTGCCTCACGAAGACCAATTGCGCCGTTGGCCATCTGTAGCAGAGGAAACATGTTAACTGCGGGAAGAAAGAAAACATTGGGGAAAATGAGGAAGGTTCAAAAAGTACCTGGACAACGGCGACCATGACAATATCCAGGAGTGCAGAGTGGCTCAATCCCCGCATCTCCTCTTCGAACTCGGCGGTCCGAACTCCCGACAGGAGGCGGGAGGCTTGTGCGGCGTCCGCCATCGTGCCAATTGTAGGGACCAGCCGTGTCTGCCCCTCCTGCGACCTTCGGCTTGGGGGCGGGCCGGGTGCCGGGCCGGTTGAGGGGATGAGCTCCTCGGCTCACCCCTCTGCTTCTCGGTCGCCTTCGCCCCGTCTGGGCCTTCCTGGCGACTCGCTCCCCCTCACTGGCAGTTGGGGGAGCGCTCTCCCTCTCCGGCTCGGCAGTAGCCGGGGGCCGACGGCAATGGTAACCGCCCCGTCTCGGCATATCGGCGGGCGGGGGTTTCCTCCTCATCCAAGACCACCACCGTCGTTTCGGTGGTGGCCGGGATCTCCCCTTCTTCAATTTCAGCCCTAGCTGGCTTCGGAGCCGTTCCGCCGACCGGCTTCTTCTCAACCGGCTCCTCCGCAGGCGCTGGGCCGTGAGGGTTGCGGCCGGCCCGGCTGGCTCCCTTCTCCGAATTCTTTCGCCGGCCTAGATGGCTTTCCGACCGCCTGCCTCTTCTGCCTCAAAACGGCCTCGAAATCGCTGGCGGAAACCTTCATTGCTGCACAGAAAAGAATAATGGGCATTAGTGGCGGCATGCAGTAAATCGAAGGACGGGACAGAAGGATTTAGGCGCCAAGCTCACCGGTCGCCGGGGCTAACTCGGCTTCTACCAGGTTCTCCTCGGACAGGAGTTCCTTGTAGCCGGGGATTTGACAGTTGGAAGTTGGGTGAATAATTCCCTATCCCTATCCCTCATGGTGGAATCTTCGTTGGAGCTAGTATCGGGCTCCCTCCAAGCGGCCCTTACCCCCTCGACGTGGGCAAAAAGGAATCTAGGTTTCCACCCCTAATTTTGGACGAAGGCCTAAGGGGAAAGCTCTACCCGGCCTGGCGGTAAATGCCCACCAGGCACCCTCACCTTGACGGCGGAGCTTATAGAAAGCTCGGAACAGAGATAGCCCTGGGTGGGCCCCCTCGAAATGACAAAGGATGACAAAGGCGCAGATGATCCGAATCAGTTCGGAGTCAACTGTGCCGGCACTAACCTATACCTATCTAAGAGGTTAAGGAAAAAAGGATGGAAAGGAAGGTGCAGCCCGCACCAGAAGAACTCCTCGTACAGAGCGACCCGACCTGGATGGTCAGAGGTCACCCTGTCTTCGGGCCTCAGCACGGACAGGCCAATGAAGTCAGGGACCTGGTATTTAGCCCTAACGGCCTCTACGTCCTTAGAGGTCATGGTTGAGGCGACCCCGCTGGACCCGCTGGATCAGAACTCACCGCCGAAGGAAGCCCGGACGGTGAGAGGACAGGGGGACTGCCCTAATAGGGGGACTGGAGGTGGTCGGAGGTCCTATTGCCCCCGATTGGTCGTGATAACGATGCCACCCACCGACTGAGGCATTCGACTACTAGCTACAGGGCTTGGTCTTCACTACTGGATTGGGAAGACTCCTCTACGGATCTCTTGCCCTCCCTAATGGCACGGCGGTCCATAGGTGAAGTAAGGGATGAAACTAACCTGGGAATTGGAAGGACTCAGGTCGCAAAGAACTCAAGGAAGAAGAAAGTGGAAGAAAGCAATGGCAGTGTAAAGGTTTCCGCAGGCTCTTGTAACGCTTTTATAGCCTCCACCATCGGCTAACACCGCCCGAGATCCTTCCACGTGGCGCGCGTCCATTACGTTACAGGCTGCCAGCCGAAAATCTTGCATGCGCCCAGGCGTGCCGCCTTGATTCACTCCAAAAGGCGTGATCCCTGGCCAATCGTGGGACATAGGAAACAGACGGCAATGATGGTCCTTGCCTTTTTCCATCCCCGATAAGCTCTCTCTCCGGAGCGATCCGGCGCCAACGTCAGCCTCACCTAACGCATGATTGCAGGAGATCTTCGAAGCGACGCTGCCTCGGAACAAAGCGCCAACACATCAAACCATTTAAAGCGCACTAAGGAGGCAATCATTCTTTTTGAATTTCACGCCCCTTTCGCCCAAAGGATTACAGACACGCGGTCCTTAGTGCTCAGGGCCGGGGGGCATCTGATGTGATTGGTGCAGCCACAAGGGCAATTTCGGTAAAACCAAAATATTACTGCGCCCGGCATCTCCAAGCCCGCTGAGTCGGCCCCGACCATTCTTGGTCGGCCCCTCTCGGCCCGGCATCTCCAAGCCCGCCGAGTCGGCCCCGACCATTCCTAGTCGGCCCCGGCGTCTCCAAGCTCGCCGAGTCGGCCCTGACCATTCCTGGTCGGCCCCTTCGGCCCCGGCGTCTCCAAGCCCGCCGAGTCGGCCCTGACCATTCCTGGTCGGCCCCTCTCGGCCCTGGCATCTCCAAGCCCGCCGAGTCGGCCCCGACCATTCCTAGTCGGCCCCTCTCGGCCCCGACGTCTCCAAGCCCGCCGAGTCGGCCCCACCACTCCTGGTCGGCCCCTCTCGGCCCTGGCGTCTCCAAGCCCGCTGAGTCGGCCCCGACCATTCCTGGTCGGCCCCGTTCAGCCCCGGCGTCTTCAAGCCCGCCGAGTCGGCCCCGACCATTCCTGGTTGGCCCCTCTCGGCCCCGGCGTCTCCAAGCCTGCCGAGTCGGCCCCGACCATTCCTGGTCGGCCCTCTCGGCCCCGACGTCTCCAAGCCCGCCGAGTCGGCCTCGACCATTCCTGGTCGGCCCCGTTCCGCCCCGCGTCTCCAAGCCCGCCGAGTCAGCCCCGACTATTCCTGATCGGCCCTTCTCGGCCCCGGCGTCTCCAAGCCCACCGAGTCGGCCCCGACCATTCCTGGTCGGCCCCTCTCGGCCCCGGCGTCTCCAAGCCTGCCGAGTTGGCCCCGACCATTCCTGGTCGGCCCCGGTGTCTCCAAGCCCGCCGAGTCGGCCCGACCATTCCTATCGGCCCCTCTCGGCCCCGGCATCTCCAAGCCTACCGAGCCGGCCCCGACCATTCCTGTCGGCCCCGGGCGTCTCCAAGCCCGCCGAGCTAGCCCCGACCGTTCCTGGTCGGCCCCACCCCGGCACTTCCTAGTCGGCGAGGTAGGCCCCGGCCACCCCTGGCCGACCCAACTAAGCCTCGGCTCCCTCGGGAGAGTCGAGACTTTCCGGTTTCCTCCAAATCTGCCCCAACACGGCCCTGGTAGCTCAGGACACAACCTCTCTGACCCGCCGCCTGACAATGCCAGATCCAACTACCCACTGGCCACGCTGCTGATGGGACTGGACCCAACTACCCAATAGCCCCACTAGCTGATGGGACTTAGCCCATCAACCATCGTTTTCTCCCTCTCCGATGGGATAGGACCCACCAACTAGCCCAGGTTCACACAACTCCCAAAAACTCCGTGGACATTCTCTTTTCACGGAATCCACGTGATCATGCAGATGTCAACCCCTATAAAGGTGAATCCACTCAGTAATCAGGTATGAGCGATAACTCCAAAAAATCGCTATCCTAACACTCAGAGAGGAATCCTCCTCCCTGGAAATACCTTTTTCATCTAAAAAGAGCTCATTCGAGCTTTCTTCTGCTGTGACCTCGATTGCTGACTTGAGTGTCGGAGGGTCCCACCGGAGAATCCCTCCGGTCCTAGGACTTTTTACAGGAACTCGGTGAAGCAAAGATCCTTCGATTAATCCGCTTTCTCATCCCAACATTCAGGATCAGTGATCGGGCGTCATCAACTATCATTTTATATTGGTCTTCTTCTGTTCTTGAAGCTCGAAAGCAGAAACCGGGAAGCTATCAGCCAGCCTGGTGCCGGTCTTGAAGGTGATCTTCCCGGAGGTGGGGTCTTCAACGTACATCTCCACCACAGAAAGCCACAACATTAGCTCCTTAGACTTCACCCCCGTCATCTTTTTCATCTTCTCTTTCTCCACAAATGCCGTCACCTCCGGAGCATAAGACACCGCCCGTTTTATCGTACGTCTTGAATGTGTGCCCCGTCTTCTTCTTCTGGATCAGCCATGTGAAACCCATGGAGCGGTTGTAGCCAAGCTCCTCGATGTCCTCCAGAGGGAATAGTCCTTCTGGGAGGCCGAGCTCTTTGAGCAGTTGGATGGATTTCTTCTTGCATAGACCATCACCATGGAATATCTCAGCACCATCACGATGGTTTTCGATGGTTTGGGATGCCATCTTTCTTTACTACTTTACCCTCTTGTTGTTATAGAGAAGCGAGTGGAGGTAAACAACAGAGAAGGATTAGATCAGGAGGCTAGGGGTTGTGTTGTGATGAGAGGTTCAACAGGGTTAGCGTGTACTTATAGATGATGAAGGGGATGGATTGTTAGGAGGGGAAGGCCTCGAGCCCTAGACACTGTGAGCATTTGGATCAGTGAGTCAGCAAGATGCTAGCACACTTGGTTCATCCGGGCCAAGAGACTGGATGCGGTTCCTCCACGTTTGGGCCACCGTGTCAAGGGTCAAGACCAGGCTACTAGATTTTGTTTCTTTTTTGAGGTTTATTCCTGGGTCCCAAGTCTACAAGGATCGTCCACCTAGGGCTATTGGCTTCACCACATGAAGCCTGTTTAGCTACTATTCTGCAGTCATGGGTCACAAGGAAATCGAGTTAGTAAAGGTGGTGGAAGTCAGAAGCTAGGAATAGTTTAAAATTTGATTTAAAGAGGCAATGAACGAAGCATGCAACAGTTTTACTCAATGGGCTCTTGATGAACTCTGAATTCATATTCTAAGCTAGATAATATGGTCAAGCTAGATAATATGGTCAATAAATCATTTTGAAGGGCTTAATAATAGCATGGAGACATTCTCTATGTGACGTGACTATCATTGTTATTGGTGGGAGGAATGTTAGGTTATAGATTTTGTAAGTTCATATATTATAAGAATCAAATGGTGTTTTGAGAAATTGTGAGAAAATTAGATGTTGTCAACAGAAAAAACTTTTTCCACAATACTTAAGTTTTAAATCTTATAAAATATTGGGAACCAATACACAAGTCTGAAGCAGTTGGATGGTGATCTGAGGCAAGTGCACTTCAATTTCTGAACTTGAACTACGTGGTTTGATGGCTTATTTGTGATTTATAAGTGATTATAAGTGAGTTTTATCAGAAGCTCAACCATACTTAGGCTTTGGAGCTACTGAATTAGTAAAAATTTGCCTAGAATTGTTTGCAGTATATACTAGCAAACCACAAAAACATCCTCAGCGGCAAGTCTTTTGAATAACAGTAACCAACAATTAAAGGGAGCTCAATATTCGAGGCAACCACAATATCTAAACTAGTCTATCAGGTAGCTACAGATATCAGCATTCTTGCAGAATCACTGTAACTTCTCTCTATTGTTATAACCAGTGCTTCAATGTGGAGGGCTTAATCATGGGTGCAACACCACGGATAATTTAGGTTTCCATGGATGGATGTAAGAACCCCCCCCCAGAATGATGTCCTGGTCTCCTGGATGCTTTGACATTATTTTGTTGCCATTATCTACAATTCTAGAATAGTATTCATCTTATTCCGACATTGTTGACTGACACAATCCAACTAAATAAATAAGTCAGATCAAAAGATGGCCTTGGAATCATACTTAGACCCAACGACCATAACAAGGTCAATAGTGTTAATTTTTCTCCATTAAGCGTATCAGTTAGATATGATTAAGGTGGATTAAGATGGTCCTATATTTTGATATCGAGGGATTACGTGAATTCAAATTTTGAATTTGAATTCACGATTAAAATAAGAATCTATCAACCATATCCGTTTAAAGCGCCCTCTGTCGGCATAAAGAATTATAAAAACGAAAAGGTCCCTACGCCTGGTCTCATCGAGAAAGTTTACACCATCGCTGAGAGAGACCGTAAGGTGTGAAGAGCCTTACCCTCATCTGGACCGTGGAGCAATGGCTGAAGGTATTTATCGATCTTGATTTACTTTATTATTCATAAATATATTGGTCTCATATTTCCGCATATCTAATAGGGATCAATATATTTAATTTTAGTCTATCATTTGGTATCATAGCGATTTAAAAATACCTATGCTTTGGTTATTATGATTGTTTCCATTAATATGTGGATTTGATAAAATCCCTGAAACAATCATTATATCATTTATTGATAAAGAGGGACAAGCATTCATGGTCTCTATTTCTCTTATCTAGGGATAGTCCAAAGGGGAGGCTACTCATAGTACCCTGGATTATTTAACCCAATGTGCGTACGGTAGGAATATTAGGGACGTACCAATAAGGGAGGCTACTGTAGTACCTTGGTGCATTTGACCCAACTACTTGCGTACCGGAAGAGTTAATAGGTCATCAAGAATCATCTGAAAGGGCATTAGATTTGATAAACTCTTAATATTCAGTTTATTTAATTTAGTTTTATTTAAGAGATGCATAAGTAAGATTTATGCCTAAAGCATGTACCTATCTGTTCGCTCACCCTTTTTGGATATAGTTTAAATAAAAGAAAAATCTAAATGTCTCGCGATCAAATCACCATGAGAGGAGGAAGCATGGGTTTCCTTGCTTTGCTTCGGATATGTGCACGGAATGAGGACGAATGAAACAAAGCCTCTTACGGAAGACGTGTCGACTATACGGAATATATATATATATATATATATATATATATATCTTTTATAGAAAAAAATGGCATTTAGAATTAAAAAAAAATTAATGAGGCGCTAGCTGCTAGCCAGCACTGGTAGCGCTTGGGTGGGCCAGGCACTGGCCCAGTGCCTGGCTGGGCTAGCGGCCTAGGCCACGCGCTGGTGCGCTAGGCCCAGCACCTGGGCTAGCAGCCAGGCTGCGCCGTTTGCCTAGCCTGGACTATAGCATACTGGATTGCAGCAATTTAGGCTACATCATATCTGATCCGAAAAATTTTTAAGGTGATTGAGAAATTTTTTTGGTTAAATTAAACTATTAGAATTGGGTAAGGATGACGGGCTGTTGGCTCGTCTATTAAGTGGTTAAGCCATTGGTCTGGCCTATTTATGTTCAATTATATTTAGAATTTATGTGTATAAATTTTATGAATTATGCAGGCATCTTAAGTGACATAATTGAGCATAAAATTTAAATAATGTCTAAGTGATAAATATAATTGAATAATTAAGGAGTAGCCACGGTATCCTTAATTATAAAATTGTATAATAAAGTTAATAAATCATATAAATAATAGACATTAATTGTAATTGATTTATATAAATATAATAAAATTTATCCCACAGAATTTTTGTTATATTATATAATTAATTAGGATAAAATATTAAACTATATTTTTTTAATCTACCCATAGGAATTAGAAAGAAGGAACATAATTTGATGGTTTTATCATACAGACTTAAGTGAATCTAATTGAATTAAAGCTTTAGCCCACATACAAGTTTTATGTCAGTAAATTCACTATTTTATATTTATATTAATTAAGATAAAATATCAAATTATATTTTCTAATCTATCCATAGGAATTAGAAAGAAAGAACATAATTTGATAGTTTTATCATACAGACTTAAGTGAATCTAATTGAATTAGAACTTTTGCCCAAAGGCAGTTTTATGTCAGTAGATTCATTGGTTTCTAAATGCATGATTTACATTGGAAAAGCATTTTATTAGTCTTAATTTTTGATAATAAGCATGTATGTTTAAATTTTACAGTTATGCAACCTATAAATTTCTCTGATATAAAATGTGACATACTTGAATTGAGGGGTGATAACTATAAGGTTTGGAAGGAGAGAATTCTCCTTCATTTAGGCTGGATGGACATTGATTATACTATAAGGAAGGATGAACCACCTTCAGTAACTCATACCAGCATTCCTAGTGAGATTGCGATTTATGAACGTTGGGAGCGATCTAATCGCTTGAGTACAATGTTCATAAAGACAAAAATCTCTATTGGTATATGTGGTTCAGTCGATAAGCATGAGAATATCAGGGAGCTACTAAAGGCCATTGATGAGTAATTCAGTACTTCAGACAAAGCTCTTGCCAGTACTCTAATATTGAAGTTATCATCCCTGAGGCTCACTGGAGTGAAAAGTGTGCGTGAGCACATTATGCAAATGAGGGACATTACAGCTCAACTGAAGACTCTTGAGGTTAAAATGTCTGAGTCCTTTCTGGTGCACTATATTTTAAATACCCTTCCACAGCAGTATGAACCATTTAAGATATCTTATAACACACATAAGGAAAAATGATCAATCAATGAACTTTTGGCCATGTGTGTTCAAGAAGAGGGTAGACTGTTGATGGAATTGGGTGAAAGTGCAATGCTGACTACAAATGGAAAGGATCGGGCACGGGCCAAGAAAAAGGGTAAAAGTAAAATACCACTCCAATCTGACATTAAGAAGAATCTAAGTGTTTCTTCTGTAAGAAGAAGGGACACATGAAGAAGGATTGCATCAAGTTCAAGACTTGGCTTGAAAAGAAAGGTAAAACAATCTCACTTGTCTGTTATAAATCTAATATGGCTAATATTATTTATAACACATGGTGGATTGATTCTGGTTCTACAATCCACATTTGCAATACTTTGCAGGGTATGTAAAACTTAAGGAAGCCAGTGGGAAGTGAGCAGTATATCTCTTCAGGAAACAAGATGCGCTCACATGTGAAAGCTATAGGGACATGCACTTTAGTTCTTAGTAGTGGTTTTATTTTAAATTTGGAAAGGACTTTTATGTACCTAGTTTTTCTAGGAATTTAATTTCAGTTTCAAGACTTGTACCTTTGGGTTATTCCTTCAACTTTTCAGATACTTCTTCCAGTTTATATTATAAATCTGATTGGGAATGATACTTTGTCTGATGGTCTTTTCTATATTAATTTGCAAAATAATACCACTCATGATATGATGCATGTTAGGGCTGGCATGAAAAGATGTGTTGGAAATGATAACTCTTCTATGTTGTGGCATCAAAGATTGGGATATATCTCCATAGATAAAATCAAGAGGTTAGTGAATGAAGGAGTACTCAATACTTTGGACTTCACTGACTTTGATACTTGTGTGGACTACATTAAGGGCAAGCAGACCAATAAGTTAATGAAAGGTGCCAAGAGGAGTTCAAACCTATTAGAGATCATACACACGGACATTTGTTGTTCGGATATGGATTTTCATGGTCCGAAATACTTTATCTACTTCATTGATGACTACTCATGATTTATGTATCTCTATTTGCTTCATAATAAGAACGAAGCATTAGATGCCTTTAAGGAGTTCAAGGCAAAAGTAGAAACGCAATGTGGAAAACAAATCAAAATTGTGAGATCTGATAGAGGAGGTGAGTATTATGGAAGATACACAGAGGATGAATAAATGCCTGGTCCATTTGCAAAGTTCCTTGAAGAACATGGGATTGTTGCCCAATACAGTTTACCTGGCTCACCTGATCAGAATGGTGTAGCTGAAAGAAGGAACCGAACATTAATGGACATGGTGAGGAGCATGATTAGCAGCTCCAAGCTACCTAAGTCCTTGTGGACAGAAGCTCTCAAAACGGTCATGTACATATTAAATCGGGTTTCAACCAAGGCTGTTTCTAAAATACCATTTGAGTTATTTAAAGGTTGAAAATTAAGTTTGCGACATGTACGCATATGGGGATGCCCATGTGAAGTGAAAGTATACAATCCACTAGAGAAAAAAAAGTTGGACCCTAGGACCATTAGTGGGTATTTTGTTGGATATGTCGAGAGATCCAAGGGATATAAATTTTACTGTCCATCTCACATAACTAGGATTGTGGAATCAAGAAATGCCAATTTTCTTGAGAATGACTTGATCAGTGGGAGTGATCAATTGCAGAGCATGATTCCTAAAAGGGAACATTCTGATGCTCAACCTTCACTTCAGGTGATAGACTGATTATCGTTCATAGTGCCCCTCAAGATCAAATAGGCATTATACAACCAATCATTGAAATTCCACAATTTGCTGATAATGAACTAGTAGATCCAGTCTCTCATGAGTTACCAGAGATAGTTGAACAATCAACTCCTCCAGAGGAGGTTGTTACAATATAAGAAGATCTACAAGAGAAAAGAAATCAGCAATTTCTAGTGACTATATTGTGTATCTTCAAGAGTCGGACCATAACATTGGAGCTGAAAATGATCCTGAAACATTTTCACAAGCATGAATTGTAAGGAATCCAATTTATGGTATGATGCTATGAAAGATAAGATGAATTCTATGCAGTTAATGGAGTCTGCAATCTTGTTGAGTTGCCTGATGGAGCAAAAGCGTTGGCTATAAATGGGTCTTGAAGACCAAGAAAGACTCGTTAGGCAACATTGAGCGATATAAGGCAAGACTTGTTGCTAAGGGATTCACTCAAAGGGAGGAAATTGATTACAAGAGACATTTTCTCCTGTATCTAAGAAAGATTCCTTCCGCATAATCATGGCACTTGTTGCGCATTTTGATTTAGAGTTGCAACAAATGGATGTAAAACTGCATTTCTCAATGGAGATATAGAGGAAGAGGTTTATATGAAACAACCTAAAGGTTTTTCCTCTAATGATAATGAGCAATTAGTATGCAAGCTTAAGAGATCTATATATGGATTGAAACAAGCCTCTCAACAATGGTACTTAAAATTCCATGATGTGATTTCTTCATTTGGATTTGTAGAGACATCATGGATCAATGTATATAACAGAAGGTCAGTGGGAGCAAAATTTATTTTCTGATCCTATATGTAGATGATATTTTACTTGCAACCAATGATAAAGGTATGTTACATGAGGTGAAACAATTTCTCTCTAAGAATTTTGACATGAAAGATATGGGTGATGCCTCTTATGTCATTGGCATTAAAATTCAGAGAGACAACTTCGAGTATTTTAGGTCTATCTCAAGAAACCTATATCAGCAAAATTTTAGAAAGATTTCGGATGAAAAATTGTTCACCAAGTATAGCTCCTATAGTCAAGGGTGACAGATTTAATTTGAGTCAGTGCCCAAGGAATGACTTTGAGTGAGAGGAAATGAAAAACACTCCATACGCCTCAGCTATTGGTAGCTTGATGTATGCTCAGGTCTGTATAAGGCCTGACAAAGCATTTGCAGTTGGGATGTTGGGAAGATATCAGAGTAATCTAGGTTTAGACCACTGGAGAGCTGCTACAAGGTTATGAAGTACATATCTGACTGTTACCTCTACTATATATACAAGCAGAGTTCATTACTTGTTTTGAGGCTATTTTGCATGGTGTATGATTGAAAAGTTTCATTCAGGGCTTAGAATTGTTAATTCTATTGTTAGGCCAATTAAATTGTACTATGACAATTCAGCTGTTGTATTTTCGACTAAAAAAACCACAAGAGTGATAGTCGAAGTAAACACATCGATATTAAGTATTTAGCAATAAAAAACGTGTTAAAGAAAATAAAGTGGTCATAGAACATGTTAGCACTGAATTGATGATAGCTGATCCTTAACTAAAGGCATGCCAATTAAGAATTTTAAGGATCATGTGGTACGAATGGGAGTTGGTCCATAATATAATTTAGTTGCATGGACAACTACTTGTACAATGAAACTCTTTTATGGTTGTGATGTTTTTCACATTCAGTTATTTAGTGTACACATTTATTTTTTGATGAGCATCATTAAGTTGGACCTAGAATAAATATGGGGTTTATTCATTAAGTTATATGAGTTTATGTTCGGGAAATATAATACATTGTCATACATGGTAAATAATACTCAATTTTAAGAGGACCTATTGCCATGATTCATGTATTTTGTTTCTTACTATAGTAATAGAATATACGAATCAAGTGGGAGAATATTGGCTTTTCTCATTAAGCGTATCGGTTAGATACAATTAAGGTGGATTAAGGTGGTCCTATATTTGATATCGAGGGATTACGTGAATTCAAATTTTGAATTTGAATTCACGATTAAGATAAGAATCCCTCAACCATATCCATTTAAAGCGCCCTCTGTGATGGATAGATAAGGCATAAAGAATTATAAAAATAGGAAGGTCCTGCGCTAATCTTATCGAAAAGTTTACACCATCACTGAGAGAGACCATAAGATGGAAAGAGCCTTGCCCTTATCTAGACCGTGGAGTAATGGCTGAAGGTATTTATCGATCTTGATTTACTTTATTATTCATGATAAATATATTGATCCTATATTTTGCATATCTGATAGGGATCAATATATTAATTTTAGCCTATCAAATAGTTAGTCCCAAAACTCCCCATCGGTTCAGCTTTGCCTGTCTCAAGCTATTAATACAACCCTTCCCTTCCCGCCACTCTTCATCACTCAAGATATCCTGGAGTTCTTTTCTCCAGCTTTTTAGGCCAAGTCTCCACAAAATTTCTACAATTTCTCCTCCTCCTAGAGTTAAAATGGCATCCCAAGCCATCGAGAACTACCGCGAGGGTGCCGAAATCTTCCATGGTGATGCCATTTGCAAGAAGAAATCCATCCAGTTGCTCAAGAGCTTGGCCTCCCAAAGGGTCCGTTCCCTCTTGAGGACAAAGAGGAGTTTGGCTACAACCGTGCCGAGGGGTTCATATGGCTTGTCCAAAAGAAGAAGCGAGACCACACCTTCAAGAAGATCAAACGGTCGGTGTCTTACGCAGCTAAGGTGACAGCATTCGTGGAGAAAGGTAAGATGAAGAAGATGACAGGAGTGAAGACAAAGGAGCTGATGCTGTGGCTCTCCGTGCTGGAGATATACGTTGAAGACACCCCTCTTCAGGGAAGGTTACCTTCAAGACTGGAACCGGGCTGTCCGATACCTTTCCGGAGTCTGCTTTCGAGCTTGAACAGCAGGCACTAAAACGACATTTGGCATTGTCTGAACTTGAGATGTTCTTCTTTGAATGAGTTAATGTAGTTGATGTTTTTTATACACTTGGTGCAGCAGCGGTAATCTGTTTGTAGTTAAACTGTTTACAAGTTGAATACGGTAAATCTATTTGTGGTTACGTTGAAATTTGAATTTTTTTAGCCTCTGCTGCCTGGCCTCTTTTAAGTTTTGTTTTTGACTCTGTTTCAGAAAAGAACATCAACCAGTTAAGCTAAGTCTCCATATAAACTAGAATGGGGTAAAGTGGGAGAGAGAAAGAGAGGACCACATGGTTAGCACCTAATCATGTCCATGCATTAACTTATAAAATTTCTCATTGGTTCCAAGAGAGTTATATTAATAAGAATAAAACTTAGGTGTGGTCCATTTTCATGCAATTTCCGAAACAATGCACCTTTACAAGTCTCATCTTGCCTAGCAAGTGAGAAGCAACCCAGTGACACGGCTTTTAAGTACTTCTATGCAGGTTGATAGGGATATGCTTGGCTGTCAATGGAGTCAGGGAATCATACAAGCACAAATATGATGATGAAAAATAAGAAACATTGCCACCAAGCAGATTGAGTGTTTTGTAGAAAACTAGAGAAAATTTCTACAGAAACATATGTCACATTGTCCATAATGCCTTCGGTCAAATACATATGATGCTTAGGCATCATTCTTTCCAATGCATGGTATCACATTGCAGTTTAGTTGGTGAACAAAAGAACTTTTACCATGCGTATCAAAGCATAATGGAGCTGCTGCTAGATCATGAAAACTTCTGTGCTTCACCTGCACAGAAGCAGCAGACTTGATTCGAACCTTGGCTAGGTCTGCCATCACATGAGCCTCTACTAAGTAGGTCAGCATAGCCTCCCATTTATTGAACTGATCAGAAGAAACTGAAGTAGCCCCAGGTGAGCCAAAAACAAAGGGGACCTTTCATGGTTTACTGTCACCAGAACTTCAGTGGATTCTTCTCATCACGTCCATCTCCTGCATCCATTTGCGCCAAAAAAAAGTTCCCAACTCTTCTAAAAGCTTGGGTTCCATTTTGCTGTCATCTTCGAGGTCTCTCTCCATAGAGCTTCTCAACCAAGCAAATAGGGACAGGTTCACGTTTCCCGCATCTTCTTTCCTCCTTTTCTTTTGCAGCATCCTCCCGGTGACAAGACTCTTCCAATGTCCCTGGCCAAGGATCCTTCTTTTTTTTTTTTTAATTTTTTATTTTACCTCAATCAAAAAAAGAAAAAGAAAAAGAAAAAGAAAAAGAAAAAGAAAAATCCATCGCTTTTAACGATACGATTCTCGAAGAGCTTTAGTGGCCGTTTCTTAGTGAAATCGGTTTCATAAAAACGTTTCCCTTTTCCCTCCTCTTGACTTTTTTATTTTTCCCAGGCTTTCCCTCTTCCCTATAAACACAAATGCAACCCACCCACCGCGCCAAGGGTTTCAAGGCGGGGTTTTAGCATCACTTTTCCTTTTTCTCCCATCAGAGGAGGTTGAAGAGGATGAGGGTGGTGGAGTTCCACTTTTACGTTCTCATTTCCCTTCTACCTCTCCTTGGTCTTGCAGGTAAGTAGCCAAAGACACCAAATCTTTCTCTTGGAGGCTTCTCTCTCTAGTTTCTCTTCATTTCCTCTTTCTTTTGTCTATGTTATAGGTGCAGGTCAAGAAGCTATTCAGCTGGTGAACCTCCATGAACCAAATCCATTTAGCGTTCACTTCTCCCCCTACACCACCAGCCCACTTCCCATTGCAGTCTCTGTTACTGAAGCAGAGCTTTCCATCGTCTCTTCCAGTGTCTTAGCAGCAGAGAGCTGGCTAAAAACCCATGTCCTTGCCCACCTCCCCTCCACTAGAATCACCACCGTTGTGGTAGGAAAAGGGGTCCTGTGTAACAGAAACCATAAGCACCAATGGAGCTTGGTCCTGCCCTCTGTTAAAAATTTGTACTACTGTCTCGTGAGAAGGGGTTTGGTAGAAAGGATCAAAGTTTCTGCTGCCTTCTCGTCTGACTGCTTCCACTATCCTCTCTTCTCTATATCTGGGGGGCATTTGAAGCAGGACATAGTAGAACCTTTGTTGCGCTTTTCCAAGATAACACCTTGGTTTACTCCATTGACTCATCTTCTGATTTCTTGCATCTGCCCGAAAATGTCGAACGGATTTACTCCATTCATCGAGTTGCTTTGGAGGAGCTGGGCTTCTCCAAGATTAGAAACTTGAGGTTGTTGAAGAAATCGAAACAAATGAGTAGAAAGTTGCCACCTCCATTTATACTTCCAAGTCCTATTCCCCTCCCACCCACCCCATTTGCGCCGGTGCCCGACTCCTACTTCTCTTTTGTGCCCAGTGCCGCCCCCTCAGAGATCCCCACAAACCCACCTGATGCGCCAGAGGTTCCACCACCATTGCCCAAAGCCTCTCCATCGAAAGCTCCCGCGAGCGCTCCTCTCATTTTTGCCTTCCCGCCACCACTGCCCCGTGCCCCTGCCCCCAAGGCCGCGGCAAGACCACCTTATGCTCATCTGACACCGCCGCCACCAAATGCCCCTCCAACTCCAGTCCCTACACTCCCTCGTCTTCCGCCTTTATTTCCTCCATTGGCGCCTTGCTCTGTGCCGGCGCCAGAGCCTGCTCCGGGGAGAGGGGAAGAGCACAAGGGGGGCTTGTGGTGTGTTGCTAAGCCGACGGTTCCGGCCGAGAAGTTGCAGGAGGCAATGGACTATGCCTGTGGGGACGGTGGGGCTGACTGCAAGGAGATTAAACCTAATGGTAGCTGTTATTATCCAGATACTGTGGTAGCCCATGCTTCCTATGCTTTCAATAGCTACTGGCAGAAGCAAAGCATATTGGAGGTAGCTGCAACTTCGATGGGTCTGCAATACTTATTACATCGGACCCAAGTATGTACATGACCTCCCCTTTCCCTTCCTATTGGCTTCTAATATTTTGTTGTTTTTTCTTCCTCCATAGTAGCATTGTCAGTAAATTTAATGTCATTATTTCTGTGCTAGAGTTATCATCAAAATGGTAGTTTTCTCCATTCATGTACTCCATAACCTTGTCAATTGTGTTGTTGTCTTTGTGGTTGATTAGTGCTATAACTGTGTTATTGTTCTCATGCTAGTTTTAGCAAGGGTGCATTTCATCATTGGTGTCCCCTAATTGTCGGTTCAGCTCCGAATGTGTTTTTTTTTTTCATGTGTTCCTCTCGTTTGCTTCTCTTGCTTCCGCATTTGTACACCATTCTGTTTTGACTGCCTTCATGGTAATGCAAATATTTTAGTTGGTGATAAACTTTCATCATTGTTTACTTCTGTCTCTGCTATTGGATACTCAACTCATCTAAGCCTCTTTCCCAACTATATGGGATCGGCTACATGAATCTGCTTCCTCCACTCTGCCCTATTTAGGACTAAGTCGATATTTAAATTATTTCTGTCTCTGCTATTGGATGTTACTTAAAAATGTGCTTTCGGTGTAGGCCTTTGTACTCCTTAAGTGGGAGTTAAGCCTGAGCAATAAATAGATTAAGAAAAATGCTACTCAAAAAAGGTTCTGCCACAAACCCTGGCGAGGAATTGTAACATAGTGCTATGATTTTTATTATTATTTATTTATTTATTTTGGGTAGGTTCAGTTGTGTTTCTCTCTTGCTGGAGTTTCTTGTATTCATTTCAACCTTTCTTGAAAGGAATTGATAGGATCTTCCTATTCTTTTCTCGGAAAACAGACAAACAAACAGATAAACTTAAAAATTATAAGACTTCTTAAAGTTGAGTTTAAGGAATAGGGATGGCTATAAGCAGAGGTAATTTAAAAGGAAAGTTAAGGGAATTATCACATTCCTATTTGGAATCATAACCTAACCTAGGATCAAGCCTTGGAGGAACTAGTCAGTAGATGTTGATATCACGAAATATTTTCAGAAAGAATGTCAACCAAATAATGTTCCTCTATTGAAGCTTTAGACTAATGTTTCTTATCAAGAGCCTGTACAGTGGAGGGAAATCTGGTCCTGCATCCTATTCTGACCATCCATTAAAAGAAGGGAAGTATCAAATCTATTGAAACTTAGCCGAAGAGTCTCTCTTATCTATTGCACTCTCAGTTCCACTGAAGTTTCATGTCCAAACTACTACAATCAAGAATGCTTCAGACCCCAAGTCGTGAGTGTCACATGGATAAGATGGTTAATGTTGCTGTTTCTTTATGTTGGATGTAGAAGTTAATTTTCATTATACTCATGATAACTGGCCATAACTTAATCTTCTGAACTTGAATTTGAGCTTTTTTAAATCCATTGCATCATAATGGAATAGTTTGATCTTCTTTTATATGTATTGCAAAGCTAATTGAATGCTTGATCCAATGTAAGTGGTCCCATAAGTAATCACTTTCCTTTTTCCTCATCTATGTAAGAAATCTTCCCACACTCAAAGCTAATTGCTAGCCCGAGTCATGCTTTAAGCCTATAAAATAGCTGCTCCTTTGGTGCATATTGTTTATCCTCATATCTTACACCATTTGCCAGCTTTTTTGTCCACTTTTTCTACTGTGCATCAGTCATGAGATGTTTTCTTTAGTCCTCTAGTCAGCGCATGCATCTACTTTGGGATGAAGCCTCATGATAAAAGGATGATGTCCTTGGGATTCTCAAGATCGGCTCTGTACTTTTTTTTTTTTTTTGATACATCTTTATGTCTGTGTTTGTGTGCTTTTACCTCAGCAATATGCCCAAGTGATTCCCCGCATCCATCAGTATTTGAGATGCTAAAATAGCCCCATTTCAGTTATTTGAGTTTCTATGGTATTCAATTGTTGCGTGACTCCAAAATAGGCAGCTTCTTCCCTTATCTTCCTACCCGTATGAGTGGCATGAGATGGATCAGAATCGGTCCAATATATAAATGACAATGCTCGGTGGTCTTGTGATTTAACTTGGCAATTAGAAGGGCATCAATCATGGAGGAAATAGCTAAAGGTGGTATGCCAAAATACATTTCATGTGCTGGATTGAAAAATAAAAATCTAAAAGCGCTTTTTTTTATGTTCTCTTTAAAGTTTATAGCTCATATGTGAAGGCCCTTGAATAGTTGCACCATTCATAACAACAAATGAGAACTTCAATGTATTGATATTTTCAATTAATGCTCCCCACCTGATGATATATAAAACACATTATATGGTCTTTGTTCCTTTCTTTTTTTTTCCCAATAAAGATGGTCGCCCATCTTTGATAGATTAGTATGTTTTCTTGCAGGTTTTCAGCAATGCCGGTTTGTACTCGCTTGAGGCGATGGTCATAGAAGCCTTGGTGCTGTTGGGGTGCTCTGTTTTATTTTTGTTCTGATGAGTAACAATATTTTGATAAGGAGTTTTCAGACGGTATTTTAGTTGTTCTTGGGCTTGCTTTTGGTGTTTAGCTGAGAATCTTTATGCATAATTTATACTTGATCATTAAATTTAAATATGAGATGATCCAATCCTGTGTTAATTAAAGGAAAGGGATCAATGAGACTAGAAGTGCTTTTAAAAATAATATAATAATAATGTAGAGAATCTGCTCTTTTATAGCAGTGCTAGACTTTACGCCTATGCTCCTGATGTCATAAAATAAATTTCTTTCTTTAATTATTCAGCAATCTAATTTCAGTTTAAGGCATAAGATGGTTCAATCACGTGTTGCCCATCTCTCTAAAAATATGACCATTGTTTTTCCTGACCAAAAAAAATAAAAATAAAAAGAAAGGGATCCGTTGTGGGAAGTTATGGACCCATCGCGCTTCGCTACGCGACATTGGTTATTGTAGTAGTTTTTTTTTTTTTTTGGTATAAGCGGGTCATACACTCTAGTGCGAGTTGCCCAGATAAGTCAGAATGTAAAATTTGATTAAGTACAGAAGGAAGGGATCATCCTGTGACCAAATCCTATAACCATCATGGTGAGCCACCTCCGTCGTATCCAATCAGCCGTAGAGTTGGCTTTGCGATAAACATACGGATTTGGACACTATCAACATCCCGTAAGGTAGCCCATATATCAAGGATTAGGGGGTTGACAGGAGCTTGAGAAAAGTTATCCTTCTGGATCCATTGGATAACTGTAAGAGAATCGCCCTCAATAATCAGATTAAGAGCATGCAGGGATCTAATAGCATAAAGAATGCCGGTCCAAGCAGCATAAAGTTCAGCAAGAGGAACTGATAAGTCAAGACTACCAAAGCCATCAGCTACCAACAAATCTCCAGCAGGCCCACGAATAAGGAACGCAGAACCAGAAAGCCTGCCGTGAACACTGCCGTCAAAATTAAGTTTGACAAACCCTGGAGGGGGGCTCCCAGGAGATGAAGACCGTATGCCGGTCCGCTGCCACAGCAGCAGAGGATCCCCAGTGGCCAGGGCTGCCAAACACAGGAGCATTCTGACGAGAAGAGAAATCAACCAATAATAGCCTAACTTTCCGAACAACCCTGAAGGAAGAGAAGATTCATCAGTAAAGATGAGAAGATTCCGTGATAGCCAGATATGGTAAGCAGTGGCAGCCCATAAGCCAGTCTGGTACTGTCTACCCTGCGAAGAATATGCAAAAACATAGATCTCAGAGAGCCCGCATCATCACACGACAATCATAACCCACTCCGCCAGATTCCCCTAACTCTAGGACAGTTAAATATAACATGATCGGTAGTATCCTCCTCCTGACGGCACAAGGGGCAAATAGACTGTATATGAAGGCCCCTATTAGCAAGGAAGGAGCATGTTGGAATACAATCCCACAGTAGCTTCCAAACAAAAAGCTGAACCCTGGGATGAATAGGAGCTTCCATACCCAACCAGCATCCATCGTACGATGTGGAGAAGGTTATAAATACTCATCAAGTCTCTAGAAGGAGCCCAAGGCAAGGAAGATCTGCGCCATAATCTGGTATCAGTAACATTCCCCGAATAAGCGGAATAGCAAGGATCTGTCGGGCTAATTCCTGACCAAAGAGTTGAGTAACAATATTCATATGCCAACCAGAGGAATCTGAGAAATCAAATCCTTGACCCTCATACTGTAGGAATATCGATGCCGGTGAAAGTAGGCCAGAGAGAGAGGGGAAGGTCAGCAATCCACTTGTCCTGGATAACATCAACCATAGAGCCATCACCTAACAACCACGAGGTGTTGATCAAATAGTCGGAGCATGGCAATAAACCTCCTTCCAAAAGGAGGAGTGCCGACGAAGGGGCTGATCATCCAGAGATGGGGTCCAGTCACCGTATCGAGCCCGCATAAAGGAGCTCCAAAGCAGTGTGGGTCAAGTAAAAACTGCGACGCATGACAAGCAAGCAGTACCTCTCTCCGAACAGTCAGAGACTGAATACCCAGGCCACCTTCATGAATAGGCAAATAGACTATATCCCATGCCAAAAGATGAGTCCCATGACCATCCTGCCCAGAAGCCCACAGAAAATCCCGAAAGCACCGCTCTATCCTCCTCAGGCAAATGTACGAAATAGCAGTGTTGGAGAGGAGGTGCAGAGGTAGGGATCAGAACCGATCGTATAAGGATAACCCTCGCCATCATAGATAATGAAGTGATGTGCCAACCATCAATGCGATCGTGGATCCGCGCTCAATATCAGCATAATCTGTGCTGCGGGGCCGTCTTCCGGTGATAGGGATTCCAAGGTACAGAAGGCGATCAGCCTACTATTTATGCCCAATGTATGGAGAATGCTTTCCCGAACATGACTTCTGGTCTTAGGGCTAAAGCAAATCATAGACTTGTGAAGATTAACCTTTTGACCAGAAACCTGGCAATAGCTCTGAATAATAGAATAAAGATGGTCGCATTCCGAACAGTAGCCTGACCCAACAAGATACAATCATCCGCATAGAGAAGATGCGAAACCGAAGGGCCGAGAGGCCAGCCATGAAGGGGGCGATTCGACAATCCTCCTGTGCCTGATGTAACGCATGAGAGAAATCATCAGCAGCCAATATGAACAGAATGGGGATAACGGGCACCCCTGTCGAAGCCCAACAGTAGAATGGAAGAAATCGGAATGACTTCCATTGATAATCAGGGAGAATGATGGCGACCGGATGCATGCCATAATCCATTCTATAAAGAGTTTGCCAAAACCAAATTCAAGCAGAGTGCGATGCAGAAAATCCCAACACACCCTATCATAGGCATGCTCCATATCTAGCTTAATTGCCATCAGACACTGTCTAGCAGGAGCTTTTGGAGATCAGACATGAATTCTTGGGCTATAATGACATTGTCCGAAATACAACGCCCCCTGATATGGATGATATAATTTATTAAATATAAATAGAGTACCATCACGTTATTCATGAACGAGTGGTGTAAATGTTCTCTCATCATCTTGTATTTCTGCTTGAAGAAAGAGTCCCATTTTTTTTTAAAAAAAAAGGAAGACATGTGGTTTTTTTTTTCTTTTTTCTTTTGGTTCCTTTTTGCGTGGCCTGCTGAAAATCTAGTTAAGCGCTGAACCAGGTCGCTTGTGTCCACATTAAAAGATTTTACCAGATCTTGTAATTTGGATTTTTTTAATAAAAATTGAGATTTGGAATTCTAAAACAGATTTGAGCTGCGTTATGCAAGCAAGTTAGCAGGGTGATATCCATTATCTCCCATTTACGGGCCTAATGAGAGATCTCTGATGATATCCAAGCTTGACCTGAAGGCAGCCCGTTTACTCTAGAGTAATTCAGAGTGTGAGGGCTTCCCTGACTCGGCTAGAAAGAGTCTGATCTTTTCAGGATGGAATGATATTATTCCGATCTTTATCCAGAAGGCATTAGTGGGCTCAGCCTTGGATCATTAGCCAATAGACTTTGGTTGTGTGATCAGTTTCTGTGCCAATAAGATATTCAGGTTTGACGTATGGTAGACCAAAGAATTAGAGTTTATGGATGTGGTAATAGCATCTTGGAAACCTCTTCGTGGAAGTACTAGTTCAACTGCTGCTTGGGTTGTTAATCTAAAGAACTCGAGGTAAGTTTTGAAAAATTGGTTGGCAAAGAAGAATGCTTCCCGGCAAGGAGTTGAAAGATAAGATCCTTCATCGTTTAGACCTTCTAAACAAAAAGAAGGAAATTGTCGACCTTTTTGCTGTGAAGTTTAATTCAAAAGGATTCTTTAAATGTCGCTAAATAATCTATACGATAAAGAGAAGATCTATTTGTGGCAGAGATTTACAATTATATGGTTAAAATAAGGTGACTAAAACATCTCCCCCTTTTACAAGGTGGCTAACCATAGAAAGAAGAAAATTTTGATTTGCTCCTTTTAGTATGAGGGATTGAAACTCACCAATCACGAAGACATCTCTAATGCCATCTACTCTTTCTTTAAAATATCTTTGGATCGACTTTCTTGTTGTCTATCTCAATTAATTGGAAGATGTTAGATGGCCATCTGAGCCAGGAACTTGGCAATGCCGTCCCTCTAGATGAGATAAAAATGCCATTCTTCTCTCTTAGTAGCGATAAGGCCTCAGAGCCTTGATGGTTTTTCGCTTCTTTTAAAAATTTTGGGATACTGTTAAAGATGATATTTTGATCATGCTAGAAAAATTCCATAAAGGGACTCTGGACTTGACTAGAATGAATTATCTTGTCTCCTCCATTCCACAAAGAGGAATATCTTAGTGCTTGTGAATTGAGGCCTGTCAACTTGTTGAACAGCTTGTATAAGATCAATGTGAATTGAGCAAGTTTCTTCCTATTCTTATTGATAAATCTTAGGTAGCGTTTATGAAAGATAGAACCATCATTGAGAGTTTCTTATGTCCACACAAGGTTATTACTTATTACAAATGAAAAAAGCTACAATGGGCTTTATGAGTATTGTTGCCATATGACCCTCCTCGAACGTCCGCGAGTGTCCGGTCACCTTCTTCAGCGAGCCCGAGATCCTCCAGCGAGCTTCTCATTCCTGGAAGCCTACAAACAAGTCCCGAAGACCGAAGATTCCGACGGAAACCCTTCGATGCTCAAGTCAATGTTCTAGGCAACAATCGTGAGCTTGAAGAAGCTCGAAAGAGAAAAAGGGAGAGGCTCAGAGAAGAGCTCTCTGTGAGCAAGAATGAGAGTTTAGGAGTTGTGTGTTGAGTTGGTTCTTGGAGTTACCTAGTCGGAGGTCCCTCTTACTCAATTTATTCATCTTTGAACTCTGTGTGGCTTGCCTAAGAAGCTTGGATTCTTGTCATTTAGCGAAGGGATGAGTCATGTGGAGCCTCATGATGGACCATGACTTGGGGTCATCTGGTTATGATGACTGAGGAATTTGGGGTAGAATGTCAGGGCTGATATCTGTGAGACATGAGGGGCTGCCACTTGTCAGGACCTTTATGAAGATGCTTGCTTCTTAGTGGCATGTCAAAGCTATAGGCGTTGTCCTGTCAGAGGTGGGTGGCGCCAATCTGTTGTCTATCCTGTATGCTTCCCAATGCGTGTATGGATAATGGTGGAGTCAGGCATGTGGTTCCCACGTATGTAGATTCTTATACTTGTGAGCATCCTTACTTGTCTGGAGTCGGATTGTCGCGGCCTAGAGTGGGACAGCTAGGAGTCTTCAAGGATGGAAGCTGAAAAAGGCCGCTGAGGAGAAAAGGTTATCGAGGACTTCTATGAGCATGGAGTTGGAACTCCTCGTCTTGGTTTCCTTATGCCATCTTTTCTCATGCAAGGGTGCCAAGGGGGCCAACGTGGTAGCCATAAATGCCTTAATGCATGAAAGAAAATAAAGCAATAAATGTCTTAGAGCAAGCAGATGCATGTGGCTGCCTTTGTGCGAAAGATATAACGTTGTTGCAGAAGCCGAGTAGAAAAAGATTGCAACCCACTTAAAAGACTGAGGCTGACTTGAAGAGGCCGACTTGGATGAAAGCGGGAGGAGACCGACTTGGATGAAAGCGGAGGAGGCGAGGACTTTTTCCTCTCCTTCCAATACGCATCCGTGATGTGAGGCTCCATTCCATTAAATGCTTTTCAAGTCATTATAATTGTTTCGGTACCATTAAATGCTCTAGCCCATTGACTTGACTATCGAGCATTAATAACAGAAGGTGGCCCTTAAGAGAATCCCACGCACATAAGGTGGACCTTTTTCCTTCCACGACTTGTTCTCTCTCTTCATTATGACCGAACACTTGTTGCAACCGGAAGCAAAGCCGTGGACGGAATATTTCATGTCAGCCAAGTCCTTAGTAAAGAAGGCCGAGTAGAACAGCAAGGCCGCCTAGGAATTAAGCTCTTCCTGAACAACGAGGCCGCCTAGGAAAGTCATTTGGAAATTGCTATCCTGATAGGAGACCATCCAAAAATTACTGTCTTTATTGCCCATGGATCAACTGGCCCCATCAATGCCCCCCACACTCCTTGAGCTTGTGGGCCTTGCAACCGCCAAGCTAAAGGAATGTAGAACTTTTTTACTTTTTTTCTCTCTTGTATGAACATCTGCATGCTCTCTTTGACTAGCTGAAGGCAGCTAGCAATCCTCTTCCAACGCGGAGTCTAAAAATGGATGCCCATAAACTACAAGCTGGGGTTGATCTCTTCCGCTGTGAGCTGACTTGGGGCTGCCAAGATAAAGCGCTGAGGCTGAGATAAAATTGCCGAAGCAGAAATAGAGCCACAGGGGCTGAAATAAAATTGCCTCGAGTGTTTGTGTGCCGGTTTGGAAGGCGACTCGAGCGGGTACGGGCTGTTAGGGACTTGAACGACTCGAGGGCGTATCCTAGCTAGACCGAATGGTTTTCCGTTAGCCGCGATGCCGCCGAGCTCCTCTGAAACTGCCTCGGGTGTTTGTGTGCTGGTCCGGGAGGCGACTTGAGCGGGTATGGGCTGTTAGGGATTTGAACCGATTCGGGGGCATCGTCAAGCCAGACTAAGTAGTGACCTATTAGCCGTGATGCCGCTGAGCTCCTCCGAAACTGCCTCGAGGGTTTCATGGCTGGCCTGAGAGGTGACTCGAGGTTGCTAAAACCATAGGTCTTGAACCGCTTCGGGGGTTTCGCGGCCGGCCCGGGGGTGACCTTATGATCGCAGGATCGTTGAGAACCTTTTAAAGGTTGATTTTATCGGTTTTCCTGTAATACATTCAGATACTAATGAAAAGAAACTTTTTTTTCAAAGTGTAGTGTACTTAGCTTTTTGATTAAAGAAATTTATCTCCTTCTGCTTCGTTTGGGAGGCTTCACATTTGTGGTGTTTGTTGGTAAGCTTGAAGGATGCTCTTTACTGATAGCTTGAGCTTACTCTTGCTAATGAGCCTTGGAGAGATATGACGGTGGCGAGTCTCTCACTAGGAAGATCTCCCACCGAATGGATGATAGCTGGCTTGAGCGGCAACCAAAGGAGCAGCGTAAGCTCTTGTTTGTTGCTGTGTGGCAGTGAAATATCGCTCCCGCAGCTTTTGGACAGCTGTCATTAATTCTAAAATTTCAAGGGATGAGGGTGTTGCACTTTTTGGCTTGAAGTGGTGACGATGGTGGAGCAGAGAGCTGGCCTCCTATTGCGCAACCCGTTGAGGGTGCCCCCCCAGTTACTGGCAGAAGCCTCTTGGGTCTGTCATCACCACCTTCTTTTTATCCACCATTATTATCGTAGAAGGAGTGAGGGCTTGTAGCCTAGTGTCGTAGAACTCTGCTCTCTCCCCATACCTAGCATGCCAATCTGTTGTCACCAAATTACCGTCCTCGAATGTCCGCGAGCGTCCGGTCACCTCCTCCAGCGAGCCCAGGATCCTCCGGCGAGCTCCTCGCGCCGGGAAGCCTACTAACAAGTCCCAAGGGATGGAGATTCTGACGGGGACCCTCCAATGCTCAAGTTAGTACTCTGGGCAACAGCCGTGAGCTTGAGGAAGCTCGAAAGAGAAAAAGGGAGAGGCTCAAAGAAGAGCTCTCTGTGAGCAAGAATGAGCATTTAGGAGTTGTGTATTGAGTTGGTTCTTGGAGTTGCCTGGTCGGGGGTCCCTCTTATCCAATTTATTCATCTTTAGACTCTATGTGGCTTGCCTAAGAAGCTTGGATTCTTGTCATTTAGTGAAGGGATGAGTCACGTGGAGCCTCATGATGGACCATGACTTTTGGGGCTCATCTGGTTTGAGTGGTTGGGGTGTCATGATGACTGAGGACTTTGGTGGGTGGAATGTCTGGGCTGATATCTATGAGACCTGAGGGGCTGCCACTTGCCAGGACCTTTATGAAGATGTTTGCTTCTTAGTGGCATGTCAGAGCTATAGGCGTTGTCCCGTCAGAGGTGGGTGGGGCCAATCTATTGTCTATCCTATACGTTTCCTATGCATGTATGGACAATGGTGGAGTCAGACATGTGGTTCCCACGTATGTAGATTCTTATGCTTGTGAGCCTCCTTGCTTGTCTGGAGTCGGGTTGTCGTGGCCTAAAGTAGGATAGCTTGGAGCCGTCGAGGATGAAAGTTGGAAAAGGCCGCTGAGGAGAAAAGGCTGAGAACTTCTGTGAGGCGTGGAGTTGGAACTCTTCATCTTGGCTTCCTTACGCCATCTTTTCTCATGCAAGGGTGCCAAGGGGGCCAATGTGGTAGCCATAAATGTCTTAATGCGTGAAAAAAAATAAGACAATAAATGCCTTAGAGAAAGCGGATGCATGTGGCCTTTATAAGGCCATAATCCTTGGTGCTGAAAGATATAACATGGCTGCGGAGTAGAAAAGGATCGCAACCCACTTAAAAGTTTGAGGCTGACTTGATGAGAGCGGGAGGAGGCCGACGAGGACTTTTTCCTCTTCTCGCAGTATATGCTCCATTCCATTAAATTCTCTCAAGTCATTATAACCTTTTCTGCAGCATTAAATGCTCCAGCCCATTGACTATCGGGCATTAATGACAAAAGGTGGTCATTCGGAGAATCCCGTGCAGCCCTTTTTCTTCGACCGACTTCTTCTCTCTCTTCATTATGACCGGATGCTTGTTGCAACTGAAAGCAAAGTCGTGGATGGAATATTTAATGCCGGTGAGTCCTTCGTAGAGAAGGCTGAGTAGAACAGCGAGACCATCTAGGAATTAAGCCCTACTTGAACAAGGCGGCCGCCTAGGAAAGTCATTTGAAAATTGCTATCTTGAGAGGAGGTCATCCAAAAATTATCGTCTTTATTGCCTATGGGGTCAACTGGCCCCATCAATGAGAGTTAAATTTCAAGAAAATCTTTGACAAAGTAAATTGGTCTTTCCTTCTGGCTCTACTATAAGCGAGAGGATTCCTCAGTAGATGGATTGATCGAGTTAGACAAGCGCTTTTCTCTACCATTGTAGCACTTCTTATTGGTTGATCTCTAGGAAAATAGATTTATTATAGCTAAGGTTTTAAATAAAGGTGCCCTCTTTTCCTTGCCTTATTTATCCTTATTGCAGATGTGGTCTCCAAGCTCGTCAATCAAGTCAAGAAGGTGAGACTAATTTAAGGAGTTCAAGCTAGCTCATACATATCCAATTTTAGAAGCCTTCAATTCGCAAATAATACCGCTATCCTTTGTGATGTGGAAACGAAATTTCTGGTTGCAATCAAAGTTGATGTGGCTGATCCAACATCGTCAGAGTAAACGATGAAGGCAACTGATGGAGCCTTACCTCGGCCTCGTGGGATGGCCCCGGCCCTCGAGGCCCCCTCGGCCTCTGAGGCCCCTTCGGCTCCTGAGGCCCCCTCAGCCTCCGAGGCCCCTTCGGCCTCAAGCTTCAGCCTCGGCCTCGGCCTCGGCCTCGGCCTCGAGCTTCCGTCCGGTCTGGCCCCCGAGACCAGCAACCCGCTGCCTCGAGCCACCTAACACACCCATGTGGCCCACCAACGCCTACAGCACCACATGGTCCACCACTCGCCTGCAACAGCGCATGGCCATACCCCGTAACGGCGCACGCCTGACGCAACCAGGTTTACCTGCCACCCGCAGCGCCATGCATGGTAGGTGGCAGGCAAGGCAGGACACCTCTGACATGCCCAGTGTCGGTTGCGATCCGTCACTGTCAGCCTTGCCTTCCGTCCGTTACTAGACAAAGGCACCTCAAATCAGCAACCTTCTGGAAACAAAAAAAAGAGACCTTCGAACAGGTATAAAGGCCCGCACTCATGACGAGGGAAGGATCCTGAACTCTAGTTATCTAGCTCTTTTCTACTAGTTAACTCTTGTATGTTCCGGAGTCGCTGACTTTAGCGTCGGAGGGTCCCCACCGAGCAACCGGTCTCCGGGGACTTTCTTGCAGGAGTTCACCGCGGAGGAAGATCTCTGTTCCCCGGCATTGGAGGATGGCGACTTGGCGTTAACAGATTGGCACGCCAGAAAGGGGGGTAAAGAGAGAAAAGCTTCGAACCTATCATTGGCAACTTCTCTTTCCCTGAGCTCTCAAGCAATGGTGATGATCCGTGCGCAAGAGGTCTCCACCACTCATGCTGGGGGGCAGCGTCAGGGGGCTGACCCGCTGGCGGTCGGCCCCTTCGCTCCCCTAGTCGACGTCCCTGCACCACCACTGCAGCAGCTTCAAGAAGACTGGCTTGCCGCCCTCACCATGCAAGTTTAGTCTTTGGTGGCGGCGGTCCAAGTCCTGCAGCAGCAACTGGTGGCCGTGCCGTGCAGCAGCCGGAGCCGCTCCCGTTAGTTCCAAGAGTGGCCCACCTAGCCAGCATTCTTTTCGGGGGAGGTTTCTCGTCCGAGAAGCTCACCACCACCGTACTTCGCCCAGACCTCACACCAGGAGGCCTCCAAGAGGCCCCGGTTGCCCTCTCGCCATGCCAATGCTTCTCCTAGGCGGTGGCACGGGAGGGAGGCGGAGCGCCCTTGTCAGCATCGCCGCCATTCTTCCCCCTCCTCAGAATCCTCGAGGAAGGGGTCCTTCAACGGCCGAATAGCCCATCGGGCTGAGCGCCGGCTCGACGAGTACAACCAGCGGCTGGAGGATCTCAGCCGCCGGATCTCCAACCCACCAGAGGCGGACTATAACAGCCGGCCGCCGCTGTCCCGCCGCATCATAGAGGAACCAATATCAACCCGGTTCCGTCTTCCTCAGCTGGACCCGTATGATGGGACCACTGATCCCCTGGACCATTTGAAAAGCTACAAGGTCCTCATGCAGGTCCAGGGGGCAACCGATTCACTTCTCTGCATCGCCTTCCCCGCCACCTTGAGGAAGGCTGCCCGAGCCTGGTACTCTCGCCTGCCACCGCGAAGTATCAACTCCTTCCGCCAGCTGGAGAGGGCCTTTTTGGCCCATTTTGACGCCTGCTGGAAGATACCCAGGGTGGCGGACAGTCACTTCTCTGTCCAGCATAAGGGTGGCAAGTCCCTGCGGGACTACGTTGCCCGGTTCAAAGAAGCAGCCCTGGAGGTCTATAACCTCGAGGACTCCGTGGCCACCTTGGCCTTGAAGCGAGGGCTTCGTCCCTCCCGCTTTGCGTACTCCCTCGACAAGAAGCCGCTCGACTCCTATGCCGAGCTCTTGAGCCGAGCCCAAAAGTACATCCGCGCCGACGAGGCTGACTCCTCCCGATGCGAGGCTAACAGAAGCAACATCAAGAAGCCGGCTCGTCCTGAGTCTACATAAGTTCATCCCAGGAGGCCCGAGCCTCCTCGCCGACCAGACAACCGTCCTCGGGCTCCCGCGCTGAGGGATGACCCATTCACCCCCCCTGCTTTCTCCCATCTCTCATATCTTGCTTGAGATCAAGGGCGAGTCGTACCTACCACACCCTCCTCTACTGAACCCGAAGACCCCCCGCAACAAGAACCTGTACTGATGCTACCATCGAGACCACGGCCACGACACTGACAACTGTCTCCAGCTGAAGAAGGTGATAGAGGACCTCATCCAGCTAGGCCACCTGAGGAAGTTTGTTCAGAGGAACAACCCGAGTGCTCCTTGCCCGTCAGCACCTCCGCCACCGATGATCGGCAATGCTCCAATCAAGAAGATGGTGGCGATGATTTCCTGGAGCGCAGGCGGCCCGTCCAAGAGGACGAGGGGGAGGAGGGTTAGATTCTATAATTCCCTTTTCCAAAAGGGACCTAGAGGGGTGGTCAACAAAAATGATGACAGTATCGTCGTGTCCATGACGATCGCTAAGCATCCTGTAAAAAGAATTCTGGTTGATAGTGGAAGCTCGGCAGACGTTTTGAGTTACGATGCTTTTATTCGTATGAACATGTCTTCCGACCTACTCCGACCTGTCACCACGCCCTTGATGGGTGTTGGCCCCTACATTGATTTTGATGATTACAAAATAATTAAGACTATGTTTATTAGGAAAATTAATATTATTGAAGGGATGTACAAGTGTCGTACAGGTGAGCCTTATCAAGTAAAATTTTATTTGTTGCATAGAAGCTTATTTTCTCTTGTCTAAAATATAGCTAATTAATTCTTTATTGCTTGGATTTTTGTATGACTATGTAAACTAGCTTATTTCCCTCCTTAGCTAGCTTCCTCCTCTTGCTAGCTAACCATTTCTCCTCTCACAAATAAGCCTAGCCAAACCATGAATATTTTGAGTTGGCTTGTAAGCTAGCTATTCTTCCTTGTAACAGGCTGGCCGAATGGTTTCAATATTAAGTTAGCTTGTGAGCTAACTTCTCTCCTCTCCTTAGCTAACTTGTTAACCTTTGTGAGCTAACTTTTTTTGTTGCAGAATTTTGCTGGCCGAATGGAGCTTGGGAAGAGCTAGCTAGAGAGCTAGCTTCCCCTTGGGCAGCACAATGAACTTTTTTCATAGAGTTAGCTAACAAGCTAACTATCTTTTCTCTCTGTTATTCATGGCCGAATGAATTGTGAAAGCAGTTGGCTTAACAGCTAGCTACTTTTTCTTTTCTCCCTCCACGTTGCATGAAAATTTTGAATAGAGTTAGCTAACAAGTTAACTATCATTGTCATGAATGGGTTTACTTTTTATCTAGTTAGCTAAGAAGCTAACTACTTTATCATTTTAAGCTTTCTCCCAGGTGCATGATTTTGAATTGAGTTAGCTAGCAAGCTAACTACTTTTTTTCATGGTAGAGTTAACCTTTTATCTAGCTAACTTGGAAGTTAACTACTTTATCCATTCCCTCTTCAGCCGCATGAAAGTTTTTGAATTGAGTTATCTCTAGAGCTAACTACTTTTAACCTGGCCTCATGCACTTTTAAGATAGCTAACTAAAGAGCTAGCTGTTTTTCAATGCTCTATGTTCATGAAAACATTGGATGCTTGTTATTGTGGCTAGTTAGCTAAAAAGCTAACTAGTTTGAGCCTTAGCCACCTAAAGAGCTAACTACTTTATTTATATGGCAGATTTTTTCACCTCCAAGCCGTGCACTCATTCAAGAAAGCTAACTGGAGAGTTAACTATTTTTCCTGGTTTCCTTTTTCAGCCGTGTGGAATTTAAATTAAGCTAGCTCACTAGCTAGCTACTTTATTTTGAATTGAGGCTGATTTCTTGCCGTGGAGCCTTGCTAGCTAGCTAGCTTGGGATGTTTAGCTAGCTTTGCCTAGCTAGCTTTAGATCGTTTCCCCTTTCTTCCATGGCCGCACGACTTCCAGAGGAGCTGCTGAAAATTATGTCCAACAAACCACCTCCCTCAAATATTAAATGCTCTCTCTCTCTTTTAAGTATATTTCCATTTTCATGTTTACTGACATTTTCTTTTAGTGTTTCACAGAGATCTTTCTTTATCAAAGGATTAAATGCAATCAATTTTAGGAAAATAAATTCAAATGGTTATATTTCTTTCCGTTTTTAATTTCTTCTATTTACCAATGTGTCTAACGGACATTATTTTTGTTTTGGTTTAAATAGATATGATTAGAGGAACACCTAGACGATTCTTGATGATTTTTGTTGACGAATCTTTAAAATCTGAAAAAGAAAAAGAGAAAGAAAGAAATCAAAAGAGAGTGTTCATTGCATATTTTTCGGAGTGTTGAAGAGCAAGTTCTTGTGCTGTGAAGTTGACAAAACCCAATCCTTGCTCAAGTCGTTCAGATCCGGTGAAGCATTCAAAAGTCTCAGCTACCTCGGAGATCCACATTCTTTGCTGCAGATTTGCTTCAAATTTGTAAAGTTCTCTTTGAATATTTGCTCAAGTTAGGAGCTATTTGTTATCTATTCTAAAATTCTTTGTAATAGGGTTAGAGATAACCCTAAGATTGTTGTTTGGCCTCCTTGTATCGTTAAACAAAAGGACTAGCCGGGAAGCTAGGGGTTTGGCTGCCTTGTGCCGTAAAACAAGAGGACTAGCCGGGAAGGCTAGGGGTTTGGTTGCCTTGTGCCGTGAAACAAGAGGACTAGCCAGGAAGGCTAGGGGTTGTAATCGTTGTGATATGATTAGTGAAATTTCCAAAGGGTTTTTTGGGAGTGGACGTAGGAGCCGAGTTTGGCACCGAACCACTATAAACCCTATTGTGTTTGTGATTGCATATTCTGTGTAATTTTGTTTCGTGCACTCCACTACTACACCGCTGCGAACTAATTTTTTAACTAGTGATTAAGCATATATCTACGCTAGTATTTAATTTTAAATACCCAATTCACCCCCCCTCTTGGGTTGCTACATCTGGGCAATAAGTGGTATCAGAGCAGTGTGCTCCTGATTTTTATTGCTTTAACAAGCTTGGAGCCAAAGATCATTAGCAATCCAAATGGGTTCAGTTTTGATTGAGGGACAGTCAACTAATAGAGCACCTCTATTTGATGGCACAAATTATACTTATTGGAAAGCATGTATGAAAATTTTTATTCAAGCACTTGATTATGATTTATGGAGTATCATAGTCAATGGACCTCACACACCCACTATTAAATCTGATAGTATTGATATTCCCAAACCGGAAACGGAATGGGATGTGCATGATAAGAAGATGGCTCAGCTGAATGCTAAAGCCATGAATGTATTATATTGTTCTTTAGATGCCAATGAATTTAATCATATTTCTATATGCATATCTGCTAAGGAAATTTGGAATAGACTTGAAGTTACCCATGAGGGTACCAATCAAGTTAAAGAATCTAGAATAAATATGCTTGTACATGAATATGAATTGTTTAAAATGGAATCATATGAAAGCATTGGTGATATGTTTACAAGATTCACTAACATTATTAATGGGTTGAAAAGCCTTGAAAAATCTTATACTAATGGTGATCTTGTTAGAAAAGTTTTGAGATCCTTGCCTAGGTTGGGAGGCCAAAGTTACTGCAATTCAAGAAGCCAAGGATCTCAACACACTATCTCTTGAAGAATTAGTTGGTTCATTGATGACTCATGAGCTTCAGCAGCAACAACATTTTGATGAAGAACATTCCAAAAACAAGAGAATATTGGGACTAAAGAGTGTAGCCCTAAATGATGAAAATGAGAGCACCTCAAGTGAAAGTGATGAGGAAAATGATCTAGATCTCATTACAAGGAAATTTGAGAAATTCATGAGAAAGAAATTTGAAGGAAGAAAGAGAGCATTAATGAAAGGAGAGCCAAGCAATGAAAAAGAATATGAAGTAATTTGTTATGAATGCAACAAACCGGGACACTACAAGCCAGATTGTCCATATCTAAAGAAAGTCTCAAGAAATTTAAAAAGAAGGCTATGATAGCTACATGGAACGATAGTGATGCATCAAGCTCTGAAGAAGAAGAGAAGAATGAAAAGAAAATCTTTGTCTTATGGCGAACAATGAAGAGGTAAACCCCAACTTGTTAGATGATTTTACATTTGATGAATTGCATGATGCATTTTATGAATTAATTGATGATTTTGCAAATCTCAGTTCAAAAAATAAAGATTTGAAAAATCAAGTTCAAAATCTTACTTTAGAAAAGGATAAACTATTAGAAGAAAATGAAGTTTTATTACAAGAAAATATGAATTTGAAAAATGAAGTAGATAGATTGAAACCTATTGTAGATAAGTTTACTTTGAGCTCTACTAAACTTAACATGATTCTTGAAAATCAAAACTTGTTTTTAACAAAGCTGGCCTAGGATACAATCCTTTAAAAAGACAAAAGTTTTTGAAAAATATTTATGTGCATGCTAATAATTCTACTGAAGTTACATGTTTCAAGTGTGGTAAACCTGGACACAAAGCATATATATGTCACACACACAATGTTAGAAGGATATGGGTTCCAAAAGGAACCATTTTAGCTAACCCTAAAGGACCCAAGAAAGCTTGGGTACCTAGAAGCAAAACTTGATATTATGGATGCAGGTGTGTCTTGCAACTCGTGGAGCAAAAAGAAAATGATACTTGGATAGCTGGTGCTTAAGACACTTGATGGATGATGAATCTCAATTCATCACTTTGAATGCAATTGATGGAGGAGTGGTTACCTTTGAATGCAATGACCAAGGTAACATCATTGGCATTGATAAAATTGATATCACTCCCTCTACTTATGTTAATAATATCTTGCTTTTAAATGGATTGAATCATAACTTGTCTAGCATTAGTTAATTTTATGAAAAAGGTTTTAAAATTATTTTTTGAATCATCTCTTTGCATAATTACAAATCTGTTGATGAATGCATGAAAGCCATTGGTCATAGGCATAGTAATGTTTATATTGTTAATGACCAGATTATTGAATGTCTAGTTGTCATAAATGCTAAAATTGATAAATCTAGTTATGGCATCATAGACTTGCTTATGTCACCATGGATTTGCTTTCTAAATTATTCAAAAATGATTTGGTTAAAGGTTTGCCAAAATTAAGTTTCGAAAAAGATAAAATTTGTGATACATGCAAATTTTTTAGAATTTCTTTTAAGTCTAAAAATATAATTTCAACTTCTAAACTTTTAGAACTTTTGCGGATTCATGATCATTGATAATTTTCTCGATTTACATAAGTTTTATTCTTAGTTAGTGATCGCTGTCATTGGCAGTCAAAAATAAAACCTACTCACTACTATAGCAAGTGGTGAATCGGGATCGTATCCTCGGGGATCAAGGGCAATTATTTCATTAAAGAGAAAAAAAAAATTTATCTATAAAAGATTATATTAAGAATAGCGGTTATTAAAAGATAACAACTAATTAATTAACGAAATTTAAATAGCAGAAGAAGCAACCCAGAATCTGAATCCACCATACAAACAGGTTTTATTTTCTTTTTTTAATGTTGCAATAGTAATAATTTTTGTAAATTTAAAATTAGAATAATTTATCTCTTGTCAGGCATGGACCATATCAGGAGATCACGATACGTCCACTTAGAGTATAAACTATCTAATAATTGCAAGGTTAAGGGTCTAATCTATCATACTACGATCTGTTTCTCTTAGGCACATACCGTATCCTGAGATCACGGTACGTCGATAGAGGGTACAGGCCGTGTATGCCAGATCAAAACCTCAATCAAAAAATAACTCAAAAGATATAATAAAGAAGAGCATAATTTTTATTGCATAGAATTTAAGAACAAAAAGAAAGATAAAACCTGATTACATGCTTCATCATCATCTCAAGTTGAAGGAATCTAGCCACACATTGCTGCTGCCAGCATCTTCTCCATAATTTTTCTCTCCTAGGCCTAAATACAATAATCTAAATAAAAGAAGAATAAAAAGAGCTTTGTAGAAACTCCTCCTCCTAACTACTGCCTGAGGTCCTCCTTTTATAGAGCTCATCTAGGGTTTCCTCCTAATCAAAGTTGGAGTCAATCAGACGCTCAAGATCATTCAGATATGTGAAAAATTTCTCAGCCATCCGTTCAACATCACCTGCCTTAGTTTGCACCAAAAATTATGCGAAATCATCTCTTTCTTCCATTTTGGGTAAACCGAATCCTGATTTGAGTATCATCTGCATCATTGAACTCCAAAAATTGAGCTCTTTCCATCTATAGACTTCTTTTCTGCAAACATCCATAAAAAAGTATCAATTCTTAATAAATTCAAAGTAATTATATTTATTTTAATAGTTAAATTGGGATAATAAATAGATTTATCACACACCCCAACTTAATCATTACTAGTCACTTAGCAATGTAATTAAAATAAAACCATGCGTCACTAAAATTCTCTTTTGCAAAATTAAATCTAGGCTTAAGGTTGAAAGAAGATAGCCAGTATCACTAACTAAGTATTAAATTTTTGAAGTAAATTTTGCTGTCAGAACTATTAGAAACTTTCTGAGAGTTCATCTATAGATCTACAGCACTTATGTTTGTGATGGCTAACTTAGCATTTCGGTATTAGCTTGTAAGAAACAATGGTATCTTCGCTTATCACTTACTTTGATCAATTTTTTATACACCCTCAAATTAAGCACATGACCTGAGGTAGCTTTCACACTGCATGATATATATTTATTTATTTATTTATTTATTTATTTATTTATTTTTTTATTTTTTAGCGATATCTTCACATTGCCCATTTTTTGATGCGAACAACAACGCTTACTTAGGCGAAGGTGCCCGGTTACTCGATAGGAAACCAATGTTTAGACTTATATATATATATATATATATATATATATATATATATATATATATATATATATATTTTTTATCAGGCAGGTAGTTCTTTCCTTAAATTCAAGTTTCTCTCATTAGGGTGTATATCAATTACTAATTTTCAGTAATAATTGAATCTCCAATTGACCTTACAACTAATACCTAATTTACCTCGTCAGTGTGCATGTGCAATGAAAGTGCTAATAGCCTTTAGATGACCTAAGTAGGTTACTAAAAGTCTGACCAGCTAGTCTACTCCTTGGCTCTCTACAGTAATTAGCCAATACTTTCTAACTCTATTACCTTTTTCTAGTCAATTTTGCTCAAGAATTTCTTTCACAACACATGATTTATAAAAATTTGAAATTTTCAAAAAATGCCAAGGTGTTTTCAAAATATTTTTTAAAAAGATTTCTCTTACCCCCAACTTAATTCTCATTGTCCTCAATGAAGTAAGAAAGAATAAAACAAGGAGAAACACCACCTGGATGAGATATGCCTCATGTAATGTTAGGAGTAACCGTGCAGAGTAGTCTCTTATTCCTAAAAATAAGAATCATAAATAAAGGTTAGAACATAAAAATTTTGGGTTGCCTCACAAAAAGCGCTAAGTTTAACGTCTTCAGCCAGACGTCATGGCTCACTTTGATTACCATTATCAAGGAGTTTGATGATCTCTTTCCTTACTACTTTTTCATGATTGGTTTAAGTTTTCTTTGGGGGTCTCTTATAGGCTTGGTTTTCTCCCTTAAGTGAATCTTATGTTGAATGATCGAGGGGCTAATCCTTCTTATGTTAGCTATGGTCCATCCTAACGCTTCTTTATTCTCATTCAATAGTTTCCTTCTTGTGAGGAGTCTAGGTCAGTTGAAATAATCACAGGTGGGATTTCTGATGGACCTAGATATGCATAGTTGAGTTGTTTAGAAGTGGTTTCAGTTCTAATTTGGGTGCTTCCTTTATTGATAGTTTGGGTAATGGTTCAGGTACTTTCTCTAGTGGTTCAATTGGAAGTTTCCATCTTGATTTTTCATCAATTATAGCAACCTCATTAATTTGCTCCCCATCTTGGTTTATGCAAGTTTCTAGGTCAAGCTTTTTATCACTAAGGTCAATTGAATCATAACCAGTATCCTGAACATAATTTGAGTCGCTCGTTTGATGTGTATTGGTAAGATTAAAAATATTAAGATCAATTGACATATTTTTAAAGGAGAGTTTCATTAATCCATTTCGATAATTAATTAGGGCATTAGATGTGGCCAAAAATGGTCTACCTAAAATCATTGGGATGTGGCTTTTTGGGTTTGTCATCAATTCAGTTTCTAAAATCACAAAGTCCAATGGGTAGATAAAGTTACCAACTTTGATCAATACATCCTTTACTATTCCCTTGGGTACTTTCAAAGAGTGATCAGCTAGTTGTAGGATCATTTTCGTAGGCTTTAGTTCTCCTAACCCTAGTTGCTCATATACAGAGTATGGCAATATATTAACACTTCCCCTAAGTCTAATAGAGCCCTATTTATAAGGGTGTTCCCCATAATGCATGAAATGGTGGGTGACCTTAGATCTTTATATTTTACTGGCATATGGTTTGATAGATAAGAGCTCACACTGGCTGCTAGAAAGGCTTTCTTGGGCACATTGATGGTCTTCTTTTTGGTACATAGATCCTTAAGAAATTTGGCATGGGCTGGAACCTGTTGGATCGTGTTCAGTAAGGGGATGTTCACTTTAACTTGCTTAAAGACCTCCAAAATTTTATCAAATTAGGCTGAATTTTGATTGGACTTAAGTCTATTTGGGAATGGTGCTACAACCCTAATTTTTTGTTTATCTTCTTTTGACATGGGCTTAGTTGGTGGGTTGGACATTACATTAGACTCTGATACCTCAGGTGTTTTGGGTTGATCCAGTTCAATAAGTTGTTCAAGTGGTGGGACTTCTAATTCTTCTTCTTCATGTGTATCCATCTGATTATCTATTTGTTTCCCATATTTTAATGTATGAATGACACTTAGTTGGCTAATCTAGGCTCCTTGTTTGGATCCTTGGATGTTTAGGTTCCTAGGGTTAGCTTCGGGCTGACTCGGTAGCTTACCCCATTCTCTTTTACTGAATGTTGTGGCTAGTTGACCTATCTGGGTTTCTAGTTTTGCAATAGATTGTGTGTGTGAGTGAAGAAGTTGAGTATTCATTTCTAGCCTTTTCAATGCTTGTAACACCTTCTCTTCGAAAGTAGGATCATAATTATTTGGTGAATGTTGAGGAGCACTTGGATATTGGGAATACGACATGCTTCTAAATTGGGTCTCCTGATGGTTAGGCCTAATTGATGTTGGACTGATGATAGGTTGGGGTTTCCATGAAAAAATTGAGTGATTTTTTCAGGTAGGATTGTAAGTGTTCGAATATGGATCATTTCATGGTCTAGGAGCCATTCGGGTTTGGGCTTGGTAGGCTTGCTCTTGAATAAGCTCAGAAAATTGGTATGCGGCTGGACATTCACCTATAGAATGGGTCGGACTCGAACAGATTATACAAGCCTCATGTAATTGAGTAGATAGGGAAGAGGTGTTTCCAACTTGTAGAATTCGATCAAGTTTTTGAGATAGTTCATCAATTTTGATAGAGATGTCTATAGACTGACCTATGTTGTATATTCCCCCTCTCTTAGGTTCTATGGGAGGATCTCTACAGGCAGCAGACATGTGGTACCAGGAATTTTCACTTAGAGTTTCAAAAAGTTGTCATGCCTCATGTTCATTTTTTAGCATAAATGTTCCTCCACATGAGGCATCCACCATTTGTCGATGCCTTTCTAATAATCCATCATAAAAGCATTGAACTAACTGCCATTTAGGTATTGCATGGTGTGGACATTTCCTAGTTAATTCTTTTAATCTTCCACGTTTCATGAAACATTTCTCCCTCTAACTGAGAAAAATTGGTTATGGCTTTTCTAATTTGATTCGTTTTTCCTATAGGAAAGTATTTCTTAAGAAATTCCCTCTGAAATTGGTCCCAAGTTGAAATTATAATGTCTAGTAAATTTAACCAATACTTGGCTCTATCTTTTAAGGAGAAAGGGAATAACTTAAGCCTAAGTGCCTCATCGGAGAAATTTTGAATCTTGACAGTTGAGCAAATTTCTAAGAATTCATCTAAGTGTTTATAGGGATCTTCATTTGTAAATCCATGAAAAGCTGGTAACATTTGGATTACACTGGACTTAATTTCATATTGAACAGCCTCTACTGGGGTACTTGTATGCATGGTGAATATGTATATTGTGAAGGGGCGAAGTACTCCTTCAATTGACGTGGTGGATTATTTTCTTGATTAAGATCCATAATGCGTGCTCTGTTTGCTCTACAAGTTCTCTCTATTTCAGGGTTTAAGGGTATGAGGTTGGATTGTAACGATCGGTGACAAAGCATATACCCTACCAATCCACTCTAAAGCAAACAGTAATTCAGTTGTTTTTTTTTTAACTAATATAATAGAAGAGAAAGGAGAAGATTCTAAAGAAAATATCCTAAAAGATTCCTAGAACTAATAGCAATGAAAATAATTTAGTTATGGTTTAATAATTATTAGCAATCAAGTTAACAAAGATTAGACTCTCTACCCTAGGTTTAACCTAGATCTAAATAGCTCCTAACTTCCAAGACTGCCTTGGAGCCCTCCAAGTCAAAAATTAACTGATCAACTAGCCAGTTAAGGATAAGGTCAGTGAGAGTCCTCCCGTCGAATGCTAAGTAAGCGAATGGAACCAATTAAGTAACCACTTTCCTTTCCTTTTCTAGACATCAATTAAGCAGTCAATCCCGACCCAGTCCAACTCTTTCGGGTGTCTTGTTCTATTGAGCTCGAGTTCCTTAGGGCTGATGTCTAGTTAATTTTAGAGTTAAAGGCTTGGGTTAATGCAAAATGAAGATGTGATTTGTGGGCTAAGGAAGGGTGATCAACTTCCCACCTTATCATGATTAAGGGTTTGTGCCCTTAAAGTTAATTATGAAATTGTTATGCAACAAACAGATGTCCACCTCTTGAAATTATCAAACAAAATTAATCTAATTATTTTTTTTAGATTTTTGTGATTAAGTTTCTAATTTCTAATAAATTATGAGATGTCATTGAAAAAATTTTGAGTTTCGTAGAAAATAAATTTACCTAAGTCAATCTAAGCATAGAAATAAAATATTTTTTATTTTATTATATTTTATTTTTATTTATGTATTATTATTATTATTTTATTTTTTAAATTAATTATGTTTTATGGAAAGTGTCTTAGGGTTTTCTTTTAGGTTCTTTTAAAGTAAGTTAATTAAAAGAAAAAGTTGATTAGGTTAAAAGTGGATTTGTGATAAAAAGGAAAGTAATTTTTTTATGTTAAAAGGAAAATAAGAAAATCTAACAATTAAGGTAACTATAAAAAAAAGTAATAAGCTAAAGAGAGCAATAACTATTCAAAAAAAAGGAATTTTTTTTTACTCTTTTCTTTTATATAGAAGAAAAAATAATAATGAAACAATAAAAAATTAAAAATAAGAATAAAATTAAGAAAAAATTGTAATATATTTTTATTTTTTTTTTTTTGTGTGAAGTAATCGTGCCTGGATTCCCGGCAACGGTGCCAAAATTTGATCGCTGTCGTTGGCGGTCAAAAATAAACCTACTCACTACTATAGCTAGTGGTGAATCGAGATCGTATCCTTGGGGATCAAGGGCAATTATTTCATTAAAGAGAAAAAGAAAATTTATCTATAAAGGATTATATTAAGAATAGCAGTTATTAAAAGATAACAACTAATTAATTAATAAATTTAAATAGCAGAAGAAGCAACCCAGGAATCCGAATCCACAATACAAACAGGTTTTATTTCTTTTTTTAATGTTGCAATAGTAATAATTTTTGTAAATTTAAAATTAAAATATTTATCTCTTGTCAGGCATGGCCGTATCAAGAGATCACGGCACGTTCGCTTAGAGTATAAACTATCTAATAATTGCAAGGTTAAGGGTCTAATCTATCATACTACGATCTATCTCTCTTAGGCACATACCGTATCCTGAGATCACAGTACGTCGATAGAGGATACAGGTTGTGTATGCCAGATCAAAACCTTAATCAGAAAAATAACTCAAAAGATATAATAAAGAAGAGCATAATTTTTATTACATAGAATTTAAGAACAAAAAGAAAGATAAAACCTAATTACATGCTTCATCATCATCTCAAGTTGAAGGAATCTAGCCACGCATTGCTGCTGCCAGCATCCTCTCCATAATTTTTCTCTCCTAGGCCTAAATATAATAATCTAAATAAAAGAAGAATAAAAAGAGCTTTGTAGAAACTCCTCCTCCTAACTACTGCCTGAGGTCCTCCTTTTATAGAGCTCATCTAGGGTTTCCTCCTAATCAAAGTTGGAGTCAATCAGACGCTCAAGATCATTCAAATATTGTGAGAAAATTTCTCAGCCATCCGTTCAACATCACCTGCCTTAGTTTGCACCGAGAATTATGTAAAATCATCTCTTTCTTCTTTTTGGGTAAACCGAATCCTGATTTGAGTGTCATCTGCATCATTGGACTTCAAAAATTGAGCTCTTTCCATCTATAGGCTTCTTTTCTACAAACATCCATAAAAAGTATCAATTCTTAATAAATTCAAAGTAATTAATATTTATTTTAATAGTTAAATTGGGATAATAAATAGACTTATCAGTTAGCAAAATGAAGCATCTTCAGTTTTTCTAAAACTCCTTAGAAGAATTTCAAATGAAAAAGGTTTTCCTATTTTATCTATTAGAAGTGATCATAAAAAAAATTTAAAAAAATTGGCACTTTGAAAAATCTTGTAATAAACATAAGACCTTATATTCATGTTATATTTGATGAATCTAATGATCTTCCATTAAGAAAGAAAGGTTTTAATTGGTACAGATAAATTAAAGTCAAGTCAAGAAGCTCACCTTGCATTCAATGATACAAGCGATACATGAAGAAGAAATTCAACATGATGAACCACAAGGTAATGCTGGATTTGAAAGCTAATGAAGGTATGTCCATAATCATTCTTAAAGAGCTAATATTAAGTGATCCATCTCATGATATTAGGATTAGATCATCATTTAGAAATACATGTATTAATTTGCATTTGTTTTTCATATAGAGCCTAAATGACATGCATGATAAATTAAATAAGAATTTAGAAACAAATTGGATGAGCATGATAATTTCATTAGAAATAAAGAAAGATTGTTAGCTATAGAATATAAACAAGAGGAAGATATTGATTTTGATGAAACATATGTTCCTATTGCTAGATTAAAGATTATTATATTACTTCTTGCATTTGCTTGCTTTATAAATGTTAAATTATATTGAATGGATGTTAAGAGCACTTTCTTTAATGAATATATTGCTGAACAAGTATTTGTTGATCAACCACTCGATTTCAAAAATCTTGTGTCTCCAAACCATGTATTCAATTGAACAAAGCTTTATATGGTTTGAGACAAGTACCCCGGGCATGGTTTGATAGGCTTATTAAGTTCTTGATTAGCAATAAATTTATTAATGAAAATGTTGATGCAACATTATGAATTAAAAGATAGAATGATGATATATTGATAGTACAAATTTATGAAGATGACATTATATTCGGTGCTACTAATAATTTCTTGTTCCAAGATTTTGCTAAGTTCATGCAGGGGAGTTCGAGATGAGCATAATGGGTAAAATCAATTCGGACTTCAAATCAAACAATCAAAGAAGAGGATCTTCATAAGCCAATCCTTGTACATCAAGATAATTTTGAAGAAGTTTGGCGTGAAGAAATCTAAAGTATCGGTACATTTGTCGAGTGATATGGGTTGCAGGCCCATGATCGGCAACTAGTGGTATCAGCTTGATCTATTTACTCCTTGCTTGATATGATTTTATTGTAAGACTTGAATTATTAAATGCCTACTTTATTAGTGGTATTATTTCTTGATCATATCTTATAATAAATTGCCTATGCATGAAATGAAAAGGATTTGATAAAGGTGATTCATATTTTATTATAATATCTTGTTTGCATATCACCTACGTAAGAAATCTTATTTTATCATATAAAATATGAAATTGAATTATGGTAATTGTTATAGAATGCCTATGTATTTTTCATATATACATTGAGATTAGCACGATACATTTATAAAATGTTTTTATTATATGACATTGGTATCATTTCTTGCATAAAACTTTTATTACATATAGACCAAATTTAAAATATTAAGGGGGAGAAGAATGTAAGCATATTTGAACTCAAATATTTGATGTGGTATCTGTTATATTGTATGTCAACATATTTTAAATTAGAAAGGGGGAGAAGAAACTTACTTGAATATTTGGATACTTTGATGCATTAAGCACTATGATGTATTAAATATCAAATATCTTACTGTTATAAGTGCTTTGATGTATGAATGTGGTATCAACTCTTATATGTGGCAATGATTTGAATGCATATCAAACTATGAAACTGCCACCTTGCTCCAATATATATATATAGGTGATATTTGATCCTATATTCAAAGTTTTTTTTTAATTGGTATCAATTGAGTTATGAAAAAATAATTGTTATTAAATGATTAATATTTTTGTATCTTATTGTTACTATTGAAGATTAGAGTTTTTCTTTATAATATAAACTTTGTTGTGAACTTTAATATATTTGGACCTTGACGTATTTTGAACCTTGATATATGTTATTTTTATGATTTGAGATTATGAACCTTATGAACTTTGATGTATCTTTGGTGTATGGTTGAAATTATATCTTGTATGATTAAGCCATAAAATTAATAGTTTGTATTATGTACTTATGCTTTTTAATGCATTATGAATGCTTAATGTCTTTTCCTTGATGAATGCTTAATTGTGCACATTCTTTCATCTCTTTTTGATTAATGACAAAAAGGGAAGAGAATAGCATACACTTCATTTACATTTATGGGAGAGATTAGCATACATTATATTCATGGAACATTCATGGAAGAGAATAGCATGTAAAGAGAAAAGTATATACATTAAAAGGTAGAATTTTATATATTTTCTTTTGTATGCTTAATGGTTTTGTCATCATAAAAAAGGGGAATTATTGGCCCTTACATTGATTTTGATGATTACAAAAAATTAAGACTATGTTTATTATGGAAATTAATATTATTGCAGGGATGTACAAGTGTCGTACAGGTGAGCCTTATCAAGTAAAATTTTATTTGTTGCATAGAAGCTTATTTTCTCTTATCTAAAATATAGCTAATTGATTCTTTATTGCTTGGATTTTTGCATGACTATGTAAGCTAGCTTATTTCCCTCCTTAGCTAGCTTCCTCCTCTTGCTAGCTAACCATTTCTCCTCTCACAATAAGCCTAGCCGAACAATGAACATTTTGAGTTGGCTTGTAAGCTAGCTATTCTTCCTTGTAACAGGCTGGCCAAATGGTTTCAATATTAAGTTAGCTTGTGAGCTAACTTCTCTCCTCTCCTTAGCTAACTTGTTAACCTTTGTGAGCTAACTTTTTTTGTTGCAGAATTTTGCTGGCCGAATGGAGCTTGGGAAGAGCTAGCTAGAGAACTAGCTTCCCCTTGGGCGGCACAATGAACTTTTTCATAGAGTTAGCTAACAAGCTAACTATCTTTTCTCTATGTTATTCATGGCCGAATGAATTGTGAAAGCAGTTGGTTTAACAGCTAGCTACTTTTTCTTTTCTCCCTCCACATTGCATGAAAATTTTGAATAGAGTTAGCTAACAAGTTAACTATTTTGTCATGAATGGGTTTACTTTTATCTAGTTAGCTAACAGGCTAACTACTTTATCATTTTAAGCTTTCTCCCAGGCGCATGATTTTGAATTGAGTTAGCTAGCAAGCTAACTACTTTTTTGCATGGTAGAGTTAACCTTTTATCTAGCTAACTGGGAAGTTAACTACTTTATTCATTCCCTTTTCAGCCGCATGAAAGTTTTTGAATTGAGTTAGTTCTAGAGCTAACTACTTTTAACCTGGCCTCATGCACTTTTAAGATAGCTAACTAAAGAGCTAGCTATTTTTCAATGCTCTCTGTTCATAAAAACGTGGGATGCTTGTTATTGTGGCTAGTTAGCTAAAAAGCTAACTAGTTTGAGCCTTAGCCACCTAAAGAGCTAACTACTTTATTTATATGGCAGATTTTATCACCTCCAAGCCATGCACTCATTCAAGAAAGCTAACCGGAGAGTTAACTATTTTTCCTGGTTTCCTTTTTCAGCCGTGTGGAATTTAAATTAAGCTAGCTCACTAGCTAGCTACTTTATTTTGAATTGAGGCTGATTTCTTGCCGTGGAGCCTTAGCTAGCTAGCTTGGGATGTTTAGCTAGCTTTGCCTAGCTAGCTTTAGATCTTTTCCCCTTTCTTCCATGGCCGCACGACTTCCAGAGGAGCTGCTGGAAATTATGTCCAGCCAACCACCTCCCTTAAATATTAAATGCTCTCTCTAGTGTTTGATAGAGATCTTTCTTTGTGATTAAATGCAATCAATGTATAGGGAAATAAATTCAAATGGTTATATTTCTTCCCGTTTTTAATTTCCTATATTTACCAATGTGTTTAACGAACATTATTTTTGTTTTGGTTTAAATAGATGTGATCAGAGGAACACCTAGATGATTCTTGACGATTTTTGTTGACGAATCTTTGAAAATCTGAAAAAGAAAAAGAGAAAGAAAGAAATCAAAAGAGAGTGTTCATTGCATATTTTTTGGAGTGTTGAAGAGCAAGTTCTTGTGCTGTGAAGTTGACAAACCTCAATCCTTGCTCAAGTCGTCCAGATCCGGTGAAGCATTCAAAGTCTCAGCTACCTCGGAGATCCACATTCTTTGCTGCATATTTACTTCAAATTTGTAAAGTTCTCTTTGAATATTTGCTCAAGTTAGGAGATATTGTCATCTGTTCTGAAATTCTTTGTAATAGGGTTAGAGATAACCCTAAGATTATTGTTTGGCCTTCTTGTGCCGTTAAACAAGAAGACTAACCGGGAAGGCTAGGGGTTTGGCTGCCTTGTGCCGTGAAACAAGAGGACTAGCCGAGAAGGCTAAGGGTTTGGCTGCCTTGTGCCGTGAAACAAGAGGACTAGCCGAGAAGGCTAGAGGTTTGGCTGCCTTGTGCCGTGAAACAAGAGGACTAGCCAGGAAGGCTAGGGGTTGTAATCGTTGTGATACGATTAGTGAAATTTCAAAGAATTTTTGGGGAGTGGACGTAGAAGCCGAGTTTGGCACCGAACCACTATAAACCCTATTGTTTGTGATTGCATATTCTGTGTAATTTTGTTTCGTGCACTCCACTACACCGTTGCGAACTAATTTTTTAACTAGTGATTAAGCACATATCTGTACTAGTAATTAATTTTAAATATCCAATTCACCCCCCCTCTTGGGTTGCTACATTTGGGCAACAATGGGGTTCACCGAAGACTCCATAAGGGTCGAGGGAGAGATCACTCTCCCTGTCACGCTGGAATGCCTCCGCATCAAAGTACAGTATTTATGAGCTTCCTTGTGGTTCGGGTGCCCTTTGCCTACAACGCCATACTCGGAAGGCCCGGACTTAACCTGATGGATGTTGTTATCTCCACCAAAAGGCTCCTGGTAAGGTTCCCTACCAGCGAGGGTGTCGAAGAGTGCGGGGGGAGCAGAACCCACCACCGCTTTGCTACCACATGGCCCCCAGTCCACATGGGGCGATATCTGCACCTGCACCAGAAGCGCTGGACCCCCGGGACTCAGAGAAGAGGGGGGAACCGGCCAAGCACCTGCTAGCCTTCCCCCTCGGGGAGGACCCGACGCAGACCATCCAAATTGGGGCCCTGCTTCCGGAGGAAGCCCGCAACCAACTCCTTGCTTTTCTGCGAGCCAATGCTGACATCTTTGCCTGGTCGGCGTCCGACATGCCAAGCATCTCGGAGGAAATGATTACCCACCAACTCAACATCAAGCTGGAGTGCCGACTCGTTCAACAGAAGAAGAGGAGCTTCGCCCTAGACAGACAGAAGGCCATAGATGAGGAGGTGCGTAAGTTGGTGGCGACCGGCCACATTCACGAAGTGCACTATCCCGACTGGTTGGCAAATGTCGTGATGGTCCGCAAAGCCAGTGGGAGTTGGAGGATGTGCGTGGACTTCACCGACCTCAATAAAGCTTGCCCCAAGGATAGCTTTTCACTGCCTCGGATCGACCAGTTGGTAGATCTACGTCCAGCCACGAGACCCTCAGCTTCATGGACGCATTCTTGGGGTACAACCAGATCAGGATGGACCCGGCTGATGAAGAGGCGACCTCCTTTGTAACCACGAAGGAGATTTATTGCTATAAGGTAATATCGTTCGGGTTGAAGAATGCGGGGGCCACCTATCAGAGGTTAATGAACAAGGTCTTTGAGGACCAGATCGGACGTAATATGGAGGTGTACGTGGATGACAAGCTGACCAAGAGCATCCATGCTGCCGACCTTGCGGAGACCTTCGGCAATCTTCGTCGATACCAGATGAGGCTGAACCCCCGCAAGTGTGCCTTCGGGGTTATAGCGGGCAAGTTTCTAGGCTTTATGGTAACGCAGCAAGGAATCAAAGCCAACCCCGACAAGATCCGAGTCATCTTGGATATGAGGCCCCCGGCTAATAAAAAGGAGGTATAGCGCCTGACCGGAAGGGTGGCAACCTTGAGCCACTTCCTGTCAAGGTCGAGAGAGGTGTATGTCTTTCTTTAAGGCGCTACGCAAGGTCAACAGCTTCGAGTGGATGAAATAATGTCAGGAAGCCTTCAAGGAGCTAAAGAAATTTTTATCCACTCCTCTGCTACTGTCCAAGCCAAGGGGCAGGGAGGAACTCTTTCTGTATCTTGCAGCCTCCCCCGAGGCCGTCAGCTCCGTGCTTGTTCGCATGGATGCCGACGGAGCGCAGAAGCCATCTACTACACTGGCAAAGTACTTCATGATGTTGAGACAAGATACTCCAAGACCGAGAAAATCATCTTTGCCGTGGTTGTCTCCGCTCAGCACTTTCAACCCTACTTCCAAGCTTATCCAATCGTGGTGCTCACGGATCAACCTCTTCGGACTATCTTGTTCCGTATTGACACCTCCGGTCGGCTGGCCAAGTGGGCCATCAAGTTGGGGGAGTTCGACTTGTCCATCGGCTAAGATCCGCAATGAAGTCCCAGGTGTTAATCAATTTTTTGGTTAAGTGCACATGGACCAAGGAGCATTCGGTGGAGTCACACCCAGAGGCGCGCGTGGAATCCTCCACGATCGAGGGAGCAGGGAAGGAAGACTAGATCCTTTATGTAGACGGATCATCAAATTCTTAAGGGAGTGGGGCTGGACTTATTCTTGCGAGCCCCGAGGGGGAGGTGGTGGAGTATGCCCTCCGATTTCTTTTCCCAGCCACCAACAACCAGGCGGAGTATGAGGCCTTGCTGGTAGGGATGAAGCTAGCCAAGGAACTCGGTGCAGAACATTTGAGGGCCTTCACGGACTCTCAGCTTATCTCTGGATAGGTCGCTGGAGAGTATGAGGCCAGAGACCCGACTATGTCCCGTTACCTGAGCATGGTGCAATCCCAGGCCTCTCAATTTTTCTACTTCGTGTCAGCTACATTCCTCGGGCGAGAATGCTAGGGCTGATGCACTATCCTGCTTGGCCACTTCGGCCGACGGAACCTTGGGAAGGACGTACATGGAGCACCTGCAAGTTTTGAGCATTGAAGTAGCAGAGGAGGCTCTGCCGATCGAGCAGGAGCCCTCTTGGATGGACGCCTACATCTGATACCTTATTGATGACGCCCTCCCTGAAGACCCAGCTGAAGTCAGACTGCTCAGGTGGCAGGCTCCGAAGTTCCTGATAATGGATGGAAGGCTCTACCGAAGGTCATTCTCGTACCCGATCCTTAAGTGCGTCGGCCCTACGGAAGCTGATTACATCCTACGAGAAATCCATGAATCATCTGCAGAAGTCATCTGGGGGGCAAAGCCCAGGCGTACAAAGCCCTGCGACAGGGGTACTACTGGCTAACCATGAGGGAGGATGCAGCTGAGCTCATCAAGAAGTGCGATAGCTGCCAGCGCCATGCCAACATCCAGTGGCAGCCAACGTCCCAGCTGACCCCCTGGCGGCACCTTGGCCCTTCTCCTAGTAGGGTATGGACATTTTGGGACCGTTCCCTCCAGCCTTCGGTCAGCAAATTCCTGTTGGTGGCCGTTGACCACTTCACCAAATGGGTTGAGGCCGAGGCACTCGCTAGGATCACCTAGAGCAAGGTAAGGTCCTTCTTCTGGAAGTCTATAATATGCCAGTTCTGGCTACCACGAACCCTAGTCACCGACAATGGCCGGCAGTTTGACAATGCACCCTTCCGAGGATTCTACACGAGCTAGGCATCCATCAGTGGTTCACCTCAGTTGGGCATCCTCAGACCAACGGAGCGGCTGAGGTGACCGGCTAGATGACTGCAAAGGACGGTGGGTGGAGAAGCTTTCCAGTGTGCTGTGGGCCTACACACAACGCCGCAAGCCCCCACTGGAGAGACTCCCTTCAATCTCGTCTTCGGATCTGAAGCCGTCATTCCTGTAGAGATTGGCTCCCCGAACCCAGGATGGAGGCATACAGCGAGGAAGACAATCCGAACCAGTTGCGGGCCAACCTTGACCTCATGGAGGAGGTACGGGACCGAGAGCGACTCTAGATGGCAGCCTACCGACAGCGGTGGCCAGGTATTACAACGCTCGCATCCGCCCTAAGACCTTTTTGTCGGGGGACCTAGTCCTTCGGTGAGCTAAAGTTTCAAAACCAATGGAAGGAAGCAAGTTAGTGCCGAACTGGGAAGGACCCTATCGAATCGCTGAGGTGCTCCACCATGGAGCGTACAAAATTGAAGGGCTGGATGGAAAGCCACTCCCGCAGATGTGGAACGTTGACAACCTCCGTCGGTATTATTAGTAGTGTACCCTCTCTTTGCATTAAATTTTATGCTTGCATTCTTCTGGGCTCTCACCCCGCACTTGATATTAATAAACATGAGTTCAAGTATCCCAGCTTTTCAGCAAAAAGCCCGAGGCCAGCTCGGCACCTCAAGACCAATGTACCTCAGCACCGAAGACCGGTGTACCACCAGCTCTTAAAAAGCCCGAGGCCAGCTCGACCTCAAACCGATGTGCCATCGACACCGAAGACCGGTGTACCATCGGCTCCCAAAAAGTCCGAGGCCAGCTTGGCACCTCAAGACCGATGTACCATCGACACCGAAGACCGGTGTACCACCGGCTCCCAAAAAGCTCGAGGCCAGCTCGGCACCTCAAGACCGATGTACCATCGATACCGAAGACTAGTGTACCATCGGCTCCCAAGAAGCCCAAGGCCAGCTCAGCACCTCAAGACCGATGTACCATCGGCTCCTAAAAAACTCGAGGCCAGCTCGGCACCTCAAGACCGATGTACCATCGGCACCGAAGATCGGTGTACCATCAGCTCCCAAAAAGCCTAAGGCCAGCTCGACACCTTAAGATCGATGTACCATCGGCATCGAAGATCGATGTACCATCTTCCAAAAAGCTCGAGGCCAGCTCGACACCTCAAGACCAATGTACCATCGGCACCGAAGACCGATATACCATCAGCTCCTAAAAAGCCCGAGGCTAGCTCGGTACCTCAAGACTGATATACCATCGGCATCGAAGACCGGTGTATCACGGCTCCCAAAAAGTCCGAGGCCAGCTCGACACCTCAAGACCGATGTACCATCGGCACTGAAGACCGGTGTACCACCGGCTCCAAAAAGCCCGAGGTCAGCTCGGCACCTCAAGACCGATGTACCATCGGCACCGAAGATCGGTGTACCATCGGCTCCTAAAAAGCCCGAGGCTAGCTCGGCACCTCAAGACCGATGTACCATCGGCACTGAAGAACGGTGTACCACCGGCTCCCAAAAAGCCCAAGGCTAGCTCGGCACCTCAAGACCGATGCACGATCAGCACCGAAGACTAGTGTACCCCTGGCTCCCAAAAAGCCCAAGACCAGCTCGATACCTCAAGACCGATGTACCATCGACACCGAAGATCGGTGTACCATCGGCTCCCAAAAAGACCGAGGCCAGATCGGCACCTCAAGGTCGATGTACCATCGGTGCCGAATACCAATGTACCACCGGCTCCCAAAAAGCCTAAGGCCAGCTCAGCACAGAAAGATCGATGTACCATCGGCTCCCAAGAAGCCCGAGTCCTCCTCGGCATCCCAAGGCCGATGTTCCATTGATCCTTAGAAGCCCGAGTCTTCCTCGGCGTCCCAAGGCCGATGTTCCATCGGTCCCCAGAAGCCCGAGTCTTCCTCGGCATCCCAAGGCCGATGTTCCATCGGTCCCCAGAAGCCCGAGTCTTCTCGGTGGTCCGAGGCCGATGTTCCATCAGTCCTCAAAGGCCCGAGTCAGCCACAGCATCCGAAGGCTGATGTTTCCATCGGCACAGGATCGCTGCCCCATCGACGCCTAGTGGCACGGGGCTGGCATGGTCCCTGGCTCGGCCTTCCCGGGGTTTCGGCCCTACTTAGCTAAGTCGAAGTCGCTCGCGAATGGGTAGAAGCTGCCCTTTGGTGCCGATGAAGCCCCTAGGGGTCCTACATCGACAATCCAAGGATTCAAATGCGACACGTTGCAGTTAGCTAAAAATAATTTCATTAATGCTAAGGTGTTTACAAAATGCCGACTGAGTCAGACTTTACAAAAAATTTGAAGAAAATTACAAGTTCACGGGTCGGCCGCTGCAAGCTCGTCGTCGGACGAGGCCACTTCAGAGAGGCGCTCCGGCTCGACCTCTAAAGCCTAAGGAAGGTTCAGGTCTTGGGCTACCTTTTCCTTCCCACATCAGAACCCCTGGAGATAGGCGTCCGCTAAAGTTTCGTCCAGTTCGTCTGCGTAGCGTTCGGATGCCCGGAACTCTTCCACGGCCCTTGCAGCCCTAGCTTCTGCGGCGGCCTCCATATCTTTGATCTTGGCCTCCCTCTCTGCAGCTAGGGAGGCGGCCTCCCTCTCCTTCTCTTCAGCGCGCTCCACCCTCTCTTCGGCGCGCATGGCCCTGGCCTCGACCGCCTGGATGGCCGAGCCTAACTCAATGATGTGGAGGTCCCGGGCCTCGATTGCGCTCTCGGCCTCCCCCAATTGGTTTAACGCCGCTCGGAACCGGTTGGCATCGGCCTCCGCTTGGGTGGCGGCCTCCTTTGCCTCGGCAGCATGGTCAGTTCTTGCTGCCTCCAAGGCCCTTTTTGCCGCCTCGACTCGGGCCTGGCGTCCTGCCGGGCCTGGCGGATAATGGCCTCCCCTTCATTGATCACATCCCTAGTGGCTCCCAGGGAGTTTGTTACCTGCATTCAAAAGTCAGCCATGCAAAGGGTATTTGAAGCTAAGGGAAAAAAAGGTCACTTACACGGATGAGGGCTGCAAAGGCTTCCTTGAAGAACCTGGACGCCCCCAACTGCCTGAGCTCCTCCTGGAACTCGGGCAGGATAGCCTGGGACATGAGCCGCTCTGCTCGACGCCCATCATTCATTAGGAAGAATCCGCGGGGGGACGGTTCGACCCTGCTTCCCTCGGCAGCTTCGATGCGCTCGGGCTCTGTGTGCGGGGGGCTGCCCACTGGCATTTCCTCTGGGGGCGGGCTCGCCGCCATTGATGGCCCCATGCTTGGGCCCTGCTCTTCCTCCGTCGGAGCTGGCTCGGCGGGCACCTAGGGCTCCTCTGTCGCCCCCTCGACCCTCACCTCCTCCGGTGGGGTGTCGGCTGTTAGATCCATCGTGCGGTCGGAGGCTCTTGGCACTCGGGAGGCAAGGAAACCTGCACCGTCAGACGCTTGGGGGCCGAGGCCTGCTGCCCCTTGCTCGGCCCTTCCTGGGCCCTCATCCTCTTAGCGGCGGCCCTTTTGAGTTTGAGGGTCGGAAGTTTCATCACTGCACAGCATCGGTCGGAGTTAGCAAAAAAAAAAAGGAAGAAGGCAATTTGGTTAAGTATGGGGACGCCTGCTACTCACCACCCCGAGTGGAGACCCCCGCAAGTCAGAGATTCTCCTCCGTCAGGAGCCGATTGCATTTGGGGATGTCGGCCTTAGCAACAAAAAAAAAAAGGAAGAAGGCAATTTGGTTAAGTATGGGGACGCCTGCTACTCACCACCCTGAGTGGAGACCCTCGCGAGTCAAAGATTATCCTCCATCAGGAGCCGATTGCATTGGGGATGTCGGCCGATAATAGCTGCCCCAGTGCTTCTTTGTCCCCCGTGAGTATGGTGGAGTTCATGTTGGGCCGAAGGTCAGGGTCCCCCCACCCGAGCTTGATTTGGTCAAGGTCCGCAAAAAAGAATCAGGATTTCCATCCTTTGACAGAGGAGGGGAGGTAGAGTTTGAGGACACGGCCGGGTCGGGGCTGGAACAGCCACCAACCCGCCTGCTGCCTAAGGGTATAGAAGCTACGGAAGAGGGAGAGTCTGGGCGTAATCTGGAGGTGGTGGCAGAGGACTATGAAAGCACAAATGGTCCAAGGGAGTTCGGGACCAACTGAGTGGGAGTTAAAGAATAATAGTCCAAAAGATTGATGAAAAAAGGATGAAAAGGCAGACGAAGGCCCAGCCTTAGGGTAATCTCGTATAGGGCTACCCTGCTGGGCTGGGAGGAGACCACCCTATTGTCGGGGGTCGGGAAGAAGAGCCCGATATCTCGAAAGATTTGGTAATGGGTCCTGATATTAGCCAGGTCCTGGCCCGTTACCATGGAGGCGGTCCCCGTCGGAAATTCCGCCCCCACCTTCGAGGAGGTACCGGGCCGCCTGGCACCTCCTCGCTGGAGCCCTGCCAGTGGCCGCCGGGCGTCTCCTTACGGGAGCCCTGCCGGTGACCTACCGTCGGGCAATAGGAAGGCGGTCCTCCGATCGAAGGACCACGAAGGAGTGGGAGATGCAGAGGCATGGAGCCTCGAGGAAGAAATGTGGTCGCTGGGGGAGGCAGAAGAAGACCAGGAGGGTGAGGAGGCCATGGCAAGGGTTCGAGGAAGAAAAGGAAGGTGCAAGAGGGACAGGAGGCTAACCTATGGAAGAAAATGGTGGACCTGGTCTCGGGTCGTAGGAGAGGTTGAAGGCCAGAGGAAGACGAAGACAGCTGAAGCAAAGTGATGAAAACCAGCCCTTTGCCCGACTTAAAACAGTTTCAAATTGTCCGCCTCACCTGCCTAGCCACGCGGACTCCCGCTATAAGTTGGGTCACCTCGGCAGGCGCCTGGCGCGTGAGACGATCCACCTTCGGCCAATGACGGGACATCGCTGACGTCAGCATTATGATGGCGATGATGGCGGATGCTTTTCATGGATTTCGAGAGGATAACCTCACCTCGAGGACGATCACTGCAAATCGGACAAACAGTAGTGACTGCCCCTTCACATCCCCCAGAGTGCCCGTGCTAAGTTATTGCGGCGCATAGAGACACGTGTCCAAGGGTGGTTGGTGATGAGGACATCAGTTCGGACCAGAGTTCGGGTCAGTCAAACCAGTCCTTGGATGTTCCTATACCAGCAACCCAGAGTCAGCAGGCCACGTCAGGGAAGACCACACCAGGTAATCTACGAAGGTCCAAGAGGTTGCAGAACAAACGGGCTTGAAATTTCATGTTTGGGCCGAGTGTACAGAATTGACCCGACTTCGTTTTTGACACTTTGGATCAATCGAATCCGGTCAGCTACTGTGTCGGACTGGGCCCAAACTTGGCTGGTTATATGGAAACGGACTGCTGATTCAAAGTCATCGCCTTTGGCGATGAGCTGCTGTGGATTTTGGCCATCCGGGCTTGTCTGATAGGAGTTTTGGGCCTGTTTTCGTTTTAATGACATAGTTGTAATTTTCTCTAAACTTATGATGTTAGGGTTTTATCTCTTTTATTTAGGGTTGGCTTTGGGCGCCGTCAGGGGCAGAGAAAAAAAAGACGCTATTTTAGATTTCCTTTTTTTCTTAAATGAAGATGAATGTTTTCTTTTTTTTTTTCTGATTCAAAACAATTGAATTGAAAATTCAATTGCTCTTTCTTTAAATTTCGGATTGTGAGTGATCAAATTCGAAATTTTCTCCTTTTCTTGTCAAGATTCGAACCAAACCTGGACGAATTCTTTTCTCGCAGATTAGATCGTTCTTGAGTTGCAGGCATTTTGAATATCGCCCTGCATCAGTTGGCCACCATGGGGATCAGCCACTCGAAAGGTGACACCCCTTTCGCCTTGCAGAGGTGGGCCCGCTTCATCTCAGGAGCGAGGAGGCATCTGATGTGGCTAATCCAACATCGTCAGAGTAAACGGTGAAGGCAACTGACGGAGCCCTACCTCGGCCTCATGGGATGGCCCCGGCCCCCTCGGCCCCTGATGCAGGGCGATATTCAAAACGCCTGCAACTCAAGAACGATCTAATCTGCGAGAAAAGAATTCGTCCAGGTTTGGTTCGAATCTTGACAAGAAAAGGGAAAAAATTTTGAATTTGATCACTCACAATCCGAAATTTAAAGGAAGAGCAATTGAATTTTCAATTCAATTGTTTTGAATCAGAAAAAAAAAGAAAACATTCATCTCCATTCAAGAAAAAAAAAGGAAATCTAAAACAGCGTCTTTCTTCTCTGCCTTGACGGCCGCCCAAAACCAACCTAAATAAAAGAGATAAAACCCTAACATCATAAGTTTAGAAAAATTACAACTATGCCATTAAAAACGAAAACAGGCCCAAAACTCCTATCAGACGAGCCCGGATGGCCAAAATCCACAGCAGCTCATGCCAAAGGCATGACTTTGAATCAGCAGTCCGTTTCCATGTGACCAGCCAAGTTTGGGCCCAGTCCGACACAAATTTTTCAAGTACACCGTTTTCAAGTTCTGCAACCTCTTGGACCTTCGTAGATTATCTGGTGTGGTCTTCCCTGACGTGGCCTGCTGACTCTGGGTTGCTGGTACAGGAACATCCAAGGACTGGTTCGACTGACCCGAACTCTGGTCTGAACTGATGTCCTCATCACTCTCCCCTTCCTCTGAAAAGCTTGACCTCAAGCTCGAATTCTCTCCTGCATAAGGGGTCAGATGCCGAATGTTGAACACATCCGAAATGAAGACATCATCTGGTAACTCAACCCGATAGGCATTGTCACCAAATTTCTCCAATACCTGGCATGGACCTATCTTCTTCGGCTTGAGCTTCGTTAAAGCTCCCTGTGGATACCGCTCCCTCGGTAAGTAAACCCATACCAAATCGCCCACTTCAAAGGACTGTTGCCGACGCTGCTGATCAGCTTTCGCCTTGTATTTGGCGTAAGTCTGCTCCAATTTGGCTCTAACAGTCGCATGTATCTCCTGCAAGTCAGACACTCTATCTTCGACCTTCTGACTCACCTTCTCTGGCGACTCAACTGGCAGAACATCCAAAGGACCTCTTGGCAAGAACCCAAACAGTATCTGAAACGGAGCAAACCCTGTAGAACGGTTCACTGAAGAGTTGAACTCAAACTCAATCTTCGGCAAACACAAATCCCAGCTCCTGAATTCATGCACATTTGCCCGCAACAGATTACCCAAGCTACGGTTGACAACTTCAGTCTGTCCATCCGTCTGAGGATGATAAGGACTGCTGAATTTCAACTTTGTGCCCAACTTCTTCCACAGCTCTCGCCAGAAGTGTCCCATAAACTTGCTGTCCCTGTCTGACACTATGGATGCCGGTATACCAAAATGCCGAACCACTGAAGCAAAATATAAGTCAGCAACCTTTGACGCATCAAAAGTGGTTTTGCATGGCAAGAAACACGCCACCTTACTGAACCGATCCACAATCACCATAATCGAATCCAGTCCCCTTGCTGTCCGCGGCAATCCTACAACAAAGTCCATAGAAACATCTCGCCATGGTGCCTCTGGGATAGGTAAAGGCGTGTACATACCTTGGTTCGTGTCTGTCCCCTTCGACTCTTGACACAACCTGCACCTCTTCACAAAAGCCTTGACATCTCGGTCAAGACCAGGCCAATAAAACCGCTGCCGAATCAACCAGGCTGTTTTATCCCTTCCGAAGTGACCCTGGTTATGCAGTTCCTGGATGATCAACACACGAAGAGACGTATCAGGAACACATAAGCAGTTACCTCGAAACAAATATCCATCATGGAGAACGAAATCAGTTCGCTCCCCCGCCTCAATTTTGGCCAAAATCCCCTTGAAGTGCTCATCCACACGAATGTCCTCCCTTACACTCTCAAAGCCGAGAGTGTACACATGCATAGCGCCAATCAACAAGCTCCGCCTACTCAAAGCATCAGCCACTCTATTCAACGTACCAGACTTGTGCTTGATGCTGAAAGTGTATTCCTGCAAGGCACTCACCCACTTCGCATGCCTTGAACTCAGTTTATGCTGACCCTGTAAAAACTTCAGCGCCTGATGGTCTGAATACAGTACAAACTCCCGCTGAATCAAGTAGTGGCGCCAATGCTGCAAGGATCTCACAATGGCGTACAATTCCAGATCATAAACCGAATAAGCCAGTTTAGCTCCTCCCAGCTTCTCACTGAAGTATGCGACTGGTCTTCCTTCCTGGTTAAGCACTGCCCCAATTCCAGTCTTCGAAGCATCACAATCCACCTCAAAAACTCTATCAAAATCAGGAAGAACCAATAAAGGAGCTTCGGTCAATCTGACTTTCAGCCCATCAAATGCCTCCTGTGCGGCATCATTCCACCCGAATCTGGCTCCCTTCAACAATTCCGTTAAAGGTGCAGCCAGCTCACTATACCCCTTGACAAACCTGCGATAAAACCCTGCAAGACCCAAAAAGGATCTCAATTCTGTCAAGGTTGAAGGTACTGGCCATTCCACAATTGCATGCACCTTATTCCTATCTGGGAGAATCCCCTCTCCAGTCACAACGTACCCCAGAAAAATTAGTCTCCCAACCATCCAAATGCACTTCTCTGGGTTAGCAACTAACTGGTTCTCACGTAACACTGACAAAACCTGTGCCACATGGCCCACATGCTCTTCGGCTGTCCTGCTGTATATCAAAATATCATCAAAGTAGACAACCACAAATGAGCTAAGAAATGGACGTAAAACCTGGTTCATTACGCGCATGAACGTGCTCGGCGCGTTTGACAACCCGAATGGCATTACCAACCATTCATACAGCCCTTCCTTAGTCTTGAAGGCTGTCTTCCATTCGTCTCCAGGCTTCATCCTTATCTGATGGTACCCACTCTTCAAATCAATCTTCGTGAAGACCTTAGCACCACTCAACTGATCAAGCATGTCGTCCAACCTCGGTATCGGGAACCTGTACTTCACAGTAATTTTGTTAACCGCGCGGCTGTCGACACACATGCGCCACGTACCATCCTTCTTCGGTACCAAAAGGGCTGGCACCGCGCACGGGCTAATGCTCTCCCGTACGAACCCCTTGTCCAAAAGTTCTTGGACCTGCCTCCTCAATTCCTCATGCTGTTGCGGTGTCATCCGATAATGAGCCTTATTCGGCAACACTGAGCCCGGAATAAGGTCAATGCCGTGCTGAATATCTCGGAGAGGTGGTAATCCAGCCGGTAGCTCCTTTGATACAACATCTCGGAATTCCTCCAAGATAGACACCAACTCCTCAGGAATCATATTTGGCCTTTGCTCCTCTTCCACGCCGAAGTCTCCTGACTTGCTCACCAAAGCAAAACAAACATCCTCTCCATCCAAACTCGCATCGAATTCTGTGCTTGGTAAACAAATTACTGTATTCTGTCCACTCACTTCCTGAAGCGGCTTCAAAATAACTTTCCTCCCATCTGGACGCAGCATATAACTGTGGGTGTACCCGTTGTACACTGCCCTGTTATCAAACTGCCACGGACGCCCCAGTATGATGTGAGTAGCATCCATTGGAACAACATCCGCCTCAATAGTTGTCTCGAAATGAGGACCAAAACACAGTGACAACTTACACCTTCGGCTGACCTGAATGTCTGCATTTCGGTTCACCCAACCGAGCTTATATGGATGTGGGTGAGGGTCTGTCTGCAACCCCAGCTTCTTCACAGCCTCCTCTGCTATCACATTCTCCCAACTGCCGGAGTCTATGATAACACGACATGTTTTGCCAGCCACAAAACATTTCGTTGTGAAGATGTCATGCCGACGCCAATCTTCATCTGATCTCGGCGCCAGACACATTCTTCGTATCACCAAGCTCTCCCCTTGAATATGGTCCGGATCAATAACACACAGCTCATCATTAAATTCCTCATCCTCAGGGAACTCTCCTCCATTTTCGTCCTCCATATAATCCTCCATATACAACTGAGCTCGCGCCTTGGGGCATTCATTGGCATAGTGCCCCAAATTCTGACACCGATGGCACCGAATGTTAGCCCTGTTGCTGCCCACTCTCGCCTGAGAACCTGAGGTTCCATTCGACCCTGTTGGTCTTGGAGGTACTGATGCCTGCGGCCTCGCTACTGGAGGCATAAATTTGCCCCCTGAATTCTGCCCTGAACTCTGGCCCGTAGTAAAACCCCCTCTGCTCTGAAACCCCCTGTTTCTCATCAAGCTCTTTTCCACTGCCTGAGCCCTCATATGCGCATCTCCTACGCTATCAATTCGATGCACAGCCAGTGCATCTTGGATTGGCAGCCGCAAGCCATGAAGATACATGGCTATCAATCTCGGTTCAGCCTCAATCAACCGATTTCGTGCAACCAATCGATAAAATTCAGTTGTGTACTCCTCGACGCTCCGACTACCTTGCGTCAAACCATGCAACTTCGAATACAAAATCTGCTCATGGTTCGGAGGCAAAAACTCCCTGTTCATCTCCTGCTTTAGCGCTGCCCATGACGCTAATGGAGGTCTCCCATCCATATATCTACGATAGTGCTGCGCATGCCACCAAGCAGCAGCCCTATCTCTGAATCGAATTGTGACAAGCGGTACCTGCTTGTCTAAGGGCACCTCCTTCAGACGAAAAACATCATCGACCTGAAGGGTCCAATCAACATACTCGTCTGGGTTAATTCCTCCTTTAAACTCTGGAATTTCGACCCTGAAGCCTGCTTCCCACCGATTCTGATTTTCGAAATAGGGAGGTTGATCGACATACCTTGGAAGTCCAACATCAGGCCTCTGTTGCCCTCTTCGAATTGGTGGTGCCTCCAGATTTTCGAAACCCCTCTCCCTACCTCCATCAATTTCATCACGCTCCTCCACTCGAAGGGGTTGGGCACGATTCTGCACCTCCAGCCGCGCCATCATCGCCTGCATGGTTTGCATCATCTGTTGCATCACCTGGTGCTGGTCTCGCATGGCGTCTTGCATAGCATCTCTCACGGCGTCTCTCAGGGATTGATCGTTGTTCTTCTGCTCCATTGGATCAAATTTCGGTTAGGGTTGATATTTGGGTTTGGAAGGAATGGATCAATGGAAGGAATGGATCAAGGCGGTAATGGAAGGAATGGATCAAGGCTCTGATACCAAGTTGATGCAGGGCGATATTCAAAACGCCTGCAACTCAAGAACGATCTAATCTGCGAGAAAAGAATTCGTCCAGGTTTGGTTCGAATCTTGACAAGAAAAGGGAAAAATTTTGAATTTGATCACTCACAATCCGAAATTTAAAGGAAGAGCAATTGAATTTTCAATTCAATTGTTTTGAATCAGAAAAAAAAAGAAAACATTCATCTCCATTCAAGAGAAAAAAAAAGGAAATCTAAAATAGCGTCTTTCTTCTCTGCCTTGACGGCCGCCCAAAACCAACCTAAATAAAAGAGATAAAACCCTAACATCATAAGTTTAGTTAAAATTACAACTATGCCATTAAAAACGAAAACAGGCCCAAAACTCCTATCAGACGAGCCCGGATGGCCAAAATCCACAGCAGCTCATGCCAAAGGCATGACTTTGAATCAGCAGTCCGTTTCCATGTGACCAGCCAAGTTTGGGCCCAGTCCGACTGACCGGATTCGATTGAAAAGTGTCAAAACGAAGTCGGGTCAATTCCGTACCGGCCCAAACATGGAATTTCAAGCCCGTTTGTTCTGCAACCTCTTGGACCTTCGTAGACTACCTGGCGTGGGCTTCCCTGACGTGGCCTGCTGACTCTGGGTTGCTGGTACAGGAACATCCAAGGACTGGTTCGACTGACCTGAACTCTGGTCTGAACTGATGTCCTCATCAGCCCCCGAGGCCCCCTTAGCCTCCGAGGCCCCCTCGGCCTCGAGCTTCAGCCTCAGCCTCGGCCTCGAGCTTTCGTCCCGATCTGGCCCCCGAGACCGGCAACCTGCTGTCTCGAGCCACCTGACATGCCCATGTGGCCCACCAACCACCTGCAGTGGCCACGTGGTCCACCATTCGCCTGCAACAGCGTGTGGCCATACCCCGTAACGATGCATGCCTGACGCAACCAGGTCTACCTGCCACCGTAGCGCCACGCTTGATAGGTGGCAGGTGAGATATGACACCTCTGACATGCCCAGTGTCGGTTGCGACCCGTCACTGTCAGCCTTGCCTTCGGTCCGTTACCAGATAGGTACCTCGAAATCAGCAACCTTCTGAAACGAAAAAAGAGACCTTCAAACAGGTATAAAGCCCGCACTCACGATAAGGGAAGAATCCTGAACTCTAGTTCTCTATCTCTTTTCTGCTAGTTAAACTCTTGTCTGTTTCGAGTCGCTGACTTAAGCATCGAAGGGTCCCAACCGGAGCAACCAGTCTCCGAGGACTTTTTGCAGGAGTTCGCCGCGGAAGAAGATCTCCGTTCCTCAGCGTTGGAGGAAGGCGACTTGGCGTCAACAAAAGTCATTCTTCTAGCTTTTAAAAATATTTAGTATTGATAATCAATCTTTATAAAAGCTGCCTTATTTGCATAAATTTTTTGGAGGGATCTTAATATCCTTATCCACTATACTGTATCGTAAAATTGGATCCTTCCCTTTTTCTTACTTAGGCGTAGCTTAATGTAATAAGAAGCTATCTAAGCAGGTTGACTCTTTTGGAGCGAGTAGATCCTAGGCTTGCCTTATGAAAGGGTCATCCTATCCATTGATGGGAGGTTGACTTTTATAAGTATAATTTTTTTCAGCTTTATCATCTTATTTTATTCCAATCTTCAAACTCCCTACATGAATAATGCTTAGAATCAATCAATTGAGAAAAGCATTTCTATAGAATAGGTTAAGTAAAATTAGTGGTTTCAACTACATAATCAATTAGGATTGTGTCTATTGGGATTCAAAAGAAGGACTTGGAGTCAAGAATTTAAGCAACTTTAATACCTTATTTCTTGCGAAATGGGTTTGAAAGTATATCAAAGGGTTGAAGTCTATCTGAAAGAAGCTTATTGAGAACCTTGACTATTTAAAAAGGAAAATGGGAGCGAGGGTTCATCGTTCAAGAGTTAAGCTATCATCAGTATGAAAAGATATTTGAAAAAAAGAAAAGGTTTTTGAAATTCCTCCTCCCTCAAGCTGGAGAATGGTAAGCATATTAGATTTTAGGATGATGCATGCCTGGATCTATCCCCCTCTCCTGCCTCTTTGGTTTATAGCTAAGAGAAACTCTTTGGAAGAATCGCAATGAGTATCGCTCTCTAAATTGATGCATCAAACTTTAGGGTCATCTATCAGATAAGGAGTATGACTAGTTTCTTACCTTCTTAAACTTGTCATCCTCCTACGTTCGTCTAAAGGCTCACTAAGAATGGCATCTTTTTTACAAACTCTCTTACAAATTTCTAAATAATAAAGGATTGATTGGCCTGTTCACAAAAAATTGGAAGGCGAGCATTTCCCTGAAAATCAAGGTCTTCTTGTGATTTACTTTGAAGAATAGACTTCATATCTGAGAAGTTTTTGCCAGGAAAGGATGGCCTAAAAATTCTGGCTACCCGTAGTGCGAATATATGTTTGGATCAATTAATCATGTATTCTTAGGGTGCCCTTTTGTAAAGAAAATGTGGCATCCAATTAGAGCTTGTTTGAATATTAGTAGATGGCTTTTTAAATATCTTTGAAGAGATCAAAATAGCCCCACCATATAAGTGGAGCCAAAAAAAAAGGTTTGAAGTAGCTAATTATGGCAGTTTGCCACCCCATTTGGATTGAGCATAATGCAATAATTTTTTTTTGATAAAATCCTCAGCTATTGCTATACTTCAAAAAGCATTTCAGGTTTTTCAGATGTGGTCATTCCTTTGTGGCAATGGTTCGGGAATGGTCCGAGATGGTTTATACCAATCTTCATTTCCATTAGAAAAAGCATTCTCATTTTCTGCCCCATTAAGTCGTCGTAGTTAACGAGACGAAAACGAAGATACCCGGCCGGACAAATAGATACCCACTGGATACCCATTTCCGTGTTTAAATAAAAAAATAAAATTATTTTATTAAATTTACAATTTATTAAAAATTAAAAAATAAAATTTTTTAAGATAAAATAGATCAATCGCCAACAACTAATCGTTGATATTGATACATCTAACACATTAGCTTTAACACAGTAACAAACAAGATAAAAAAGGATCTATCAAATTCTAATTGCATTTCAAATATATATATTTTTTATTTTTTTTATTTTTAATTTTAATATATATATATATATATATATATATATATATATATATATATAATATATATATATAAGCTAACGATAATAGAAATGAATAAACGGAAAGGGAGTAGAGAATACCATCTCTAGACCATTTATCCGTTTAGCATTAACAAAAAATCTTTATTATCCGTTAAGCCATTTAAACAAAAATTTTTGATCCGTTAAAAATGATAAACAAGAAAAATTGTCATCTCTATTTATAGGTCACTTGCAGCCCAACGAAATAACCAACTAGTAGCCCACTAATCTTTCTCCTATTATATGTTCCAATGAATCAGAGTCCTAGGTTGAAAGGGTTGCACAAAAGGACAAGAACTAGCTCTTCTAGCCTTTTTGTTCTTTCTTCTCCTATTATCTTTTGCTACTCTGCTCTTCTGTCTTCCTGAGTCTTAACTCATTATAAATTATTTCTCAAAATACTCTTCAATTTAATCATTTTATGACTATTAAGAGAGATTAAAATAGTAAAAAACCCCCCAGTTAACCATTTGAAAACGGCTAAAAATGGATTTGATTAGACCGTGCTCGTGGCGAGCCATGCCTCACATGGCCTAGCTAGAGCTCTTAATAATTCCAAAATGGATCACGAACCGTACCGAAAGCACTTTTAATTTTAACGTGTCATGGCGAACATGGCGCTTGTCTAATAAAACCCATTAAACAAATAATAACTGATAGCAAACTTTTGCTGGCCTTCACAAAACCCAATCACACCAATACACTGAAGCCTAGTATGGTCAATGGATCCCAGGTATGGCAAAATATAGTTTTGTTTTATGGTATGATCAATTTTGTTGAACTTATAGACCTACATTATAGTCCTGCCTTCAGCACCCACACTCCTCACCCGCAAATAAAAGAAAGTAACTTATGGTGAATAAAGGAAAGGATGGGTAGAAGAATATTGAGAGAAATGTTCATTAGTTGATAAAAAGAAGATCGTGACAAGAAATCGAAAACAGATTACAACATTTTATGAAGAAAGCCCTTACTTTGAAAGGCATGCAGCGATTGGCATTACAGACCAGAAAAATACAGGGGACAGGTCATCATATTAATAAAATGAACTTGGATGTTCGATACATTTGATCAAATTGACGATACTCAGACAACAAAAGAACATGGTCAAAATGAATATAAGGGAGAGTTTATCTGTGGAGAACCTATAACACAGCAACTGGAATATGACAGTTATTATTCAAATATATCTTCAAAACTGAACTTCACAAATGCCCACTGTTGCAGCTAAAAACAGAACTGACCTTGAGGTAGGAAAATCTAGTAACAATCTAGATTTCCAATTAAAAAAAAGAAAAAAAGAAAATTTCGACATCATTGAAAAACTAGCTTACTCTTGCATTACCGAAACTACCAGTGTCTCCAAAAGATACTCTGTAGTTTCACGGAAAGCTGTTACATGATGAATTGCAGAATGAACATCTAAACTTTCAACCACCTTAAATAATATTAGCCTCACATCTCTGAGGAAACGATATAAAATGCATATTCTTTGCTTCTGTACAACAACTAAGAAAATCATACCTACTCAGAATTTGTTTCTTTGGGCAAAACCAAAGCAATAAGGCACTCTGCTGGATGAGGTGCAATGGCCAACAACGAGCAAGTATCAACTGAATAGGGAAGAATGAAAAGTAACCTTGTCCATATGGACTTCCCTGCAGGTATCTTAATCACTCCAGCACATTCCCTCTGTTTTAAATACGATATGAAATCATGGAACTGCATAACAAGTAATCAGAACCTTTTAGCTAGTCGCCATCAAATAAATTGTTCAATATTGGATTTGCTCAGCATTGCATATTTAATAAATTTCATATTTCTAAATTGTCGTAAATTCACCAAACTATTTGTCAGCAATAACAAAGACTGCCACATACTGAGAAACATGTTTGTTCTATTATAGATTGTATCTAAAAGAGAGTTTTAAAATACACAACTCAAAGGAACGGAAAGAGATTCAGGTGAAAAACGGATAATATAGAGAGTAATATCAGATGCCACGTTCAGCATTACAAATTGATAAAATTACCAAATTTTAAGCATCATACCAAATAATACAAGAACCATATGTCATGAAATCAGAAATCTATTGACAATAATCCACATAAAGAATAATCAGTAGATCATCTTTCTTCATTTCGATGGAAAAGCTTGAAGTTTTAAAAGGAAAGATTCTGGCATGGATTGGGGCCAACTGGTACCTTCTAGGAAAGCCCGATGAAGCAGCATCTAAGGCACAGAAGATTTACAAGTAGGTTGATGGAGTAACAAAATAAATGAAACCTAGAAAAAAATAGATTCTACAATTTTGCATACAAGATTCGCTTGAGAAATAAGGCATAACCACAATAAGGAAACTTGACGCAGCAACTGCATAGTAAAGTATTTCTTCATTACTCTCGGGCTGCTTGTAAGTTATTTTTTCTTGAAAACTTTATGGTTGTTTTACGTTCAATAAGACCCAATCTTATATCAGTCTTTTTTTTTATGACCAGTTTCTGAATTAGTTTAGCATTTAGCTTGGTTCTGGACTGTCTTTTCTAGTCCAAAAAGATACATTTGGAAGTTCTCAATATGCAGTTTTTGTTCAGAGACATAACTTAAAAAGAGAAGGTTCCAGGGTTATCAGTCAAATCAGAGGTTCCATGGTACTCAAACAACTCCACTTTTTAGATTGTATGAATAAGCTTCTCATGGTTTTAGAAAATCCCCGACAAGAATAGTGTAGATCTTGTAATTTAGAGGTTGATTAGTTTGAGATAATGCAAGGCACATTTAAAGAAAACTGGATTAAAGCTGATAAGGTAAGTCCCTTGTAAGAGAAAATAGGAAAAATCTGCTGTATACACCTCTTTTTGCTGTGCAGCACATACAGTTTAGGAAGAGCTAAAGCAACAGGTATGAATATGCCATCGAAAGAAAAGTGGACAAACAATCTGAGTCTTGGGGTGTGTGTGCAAACTAAAAGGAAAGAGGTTTCTTTACAAATTCAATGGAAATGGGCTATACGCAAAACTTCCTTTAAACAGGTTTAAAGCTGAAGAGATTACACACAAACAATCAATACTAAAATCAAAAATTTAATCATCCTTATATGCAAGGTTTGAACTTTAAAAATAAGGGCTTACATACAATCTGAATATTTTAGCAAACGTGTGATTTCTTTCTAACCAACTTTTAGCGGCCATCATAGCAACCCAGTACAGCATCAGCTAGCTAGGGGGGAAATATGCTTCCATACCAACATATGGTACAGGTGTTATGCTGGTTCTAGTACCATACTCGTGGCAGTATAGGGCCATATCATACCACAATGTGCCAGTAAGATATCGGTATTAGCCTGATATCGAGACTTGAAACCTTGCTTGCCTACCATTTGTGAGGATATTTTATGAAAGACCTTTAGCAAAGCAGGGGGAAATGAAGGGAAAAATGCACAAAGTCTATGCGTGTGAATGTGTCTGAGCACAAGAAGACTTGAATATAAATGGAAGTAGGAAGAAGGATAACTAAGTCTGGCAAATAGTAGTTTAAGAACACCTAAAAGACTTCTCGTAAAAGGTCTATTGTTTGTCAATTTGTGCAATCCAATACTTTACAATGATTCTCTTAAATCCTGATTATAAGTTTGGAAATTTTCAAGTTTACTTCTTTTTAGAAGAAGCAGGCCTCCAAAGAGGAAAGGTTTAAGGCATTGCCAGTTAGATATCAAGATTTATGTACTTGGACAAATAATTCAGATAATTTAATATTTGAAAGTCCCCCTTTCAGATTGTTTATTTATATCATTAAACTTTATTCCCATTTTCAAGCAAGGTTTCAAATCTTAGCCACACTTTACCAACAGCAACGCATATCTTGCATCAAATCAACCCTTAACAACTTGGGACTATCATCCAGCTTGACGAACTATGATTAAAGAACAGGGACATTGCCTATCTCATATTGCACCAATATCTGAAAAATAGGAGGGCGTATCTCAAGTTTCAAAACCATGCTGCCAAGGTCATCATATTGGCTGGTGGTCCTAAGCAGCCATAACATTCAAGGCATAAGCAAGATGCTTAATCCACAATGTGAGTGACTCAAAACTAAAATTCCATAGGTATCCATTGTATCTAAGTGACTCAAACTAAAATTCCATAGGTATCCATTGTATCTGCATAATTTTCCTAATTTATAGTTCAAGACATGAATTCCAAAGACTCTAGACAATGCATGAACTTCAACAAAAAGTATTTATATGACAATAAGTAATACCTTTTGAGGAAATACATGATCATCCAATGACAAGGTGTCTATAACATCCCACTACTCCATCAAAATCATATAAGGAAAATATATTTGATAGATGGGCATTATTCATGGCTCATTCATGTACCTACCTAGCTATATGTTGAGTGGGCCTAGGTAAGAATTTTAGGCCAGCTGGAGAATTTTGAAGCACGATCGAGTTTCAGGTCAACTAGGAAAAATGTATATAGGCCCATTTAAACTAAAACAATACATAAAAATATCATCATTCTGTAGCAGTTAATAAATAAATGTGTACATACATTATCAAAAAATCCTTCTCTTAAATATTTCATTCCTCTCCTTTCACCCTAGACAAAAAGAAAAAAGAAAATAGTTCCCCTCCATCTTCCTATGCTAGTCCACCGACCTCTAGCACAATTGCTCATCTTTGGTCATTTAGGTTATATTGATCCCTTTCTCCTCTTCTTCTTTGTTTTCCATCCGTCCACCACTAGAACTTATTGCTCTCCCCTCCAACCTCTATCCCTAATGTCATGCCCCTTCTCTCCCCTCTTCCTATAAGCAAAACTAACACCATCGCCATCCTATGCCAGCCATCCTTTTCTATGTTGCCATGCCCCCTCTTCATCTCACCTCCAGCCCTCGTTTCTCTCCTCTCATTTGGCACCATTGAAACCCCATATATCGCCGCCTTTTTATCTTGCCTTCCATTAATTGTTAAATAAGATCAATTCCTACTGTTTTGATCTACTCTCCTCTCATTTGACGCCATCAAAACCCATATCTGGCTGCCTTCTTGTCTTACCTTCCATCTATCATGGAACAAGAACAATCATTGCCCTAGGTTAATCAAGTCAAGCCATACCGTCCCAAGCCAAAGTTTTAGTGTGGGTTTAGGCCAAAGCCTCAAGGCCCATGGTTAAGGCAAGCCAGTTCTAAGCCAGCATATAAGCTTTGATATTGAACTTAAGCTTAACCTAAACTTAGCTCACCGCTATCCTTGCTCAGGCCTAATGACGGTCTCATAAGGCTCTTAATTGTTTGTACAAATGGATTCAAATTTTAGCTTATATATATTCTCAGTTCTTTTTCTAAAATAATTGTCTTACCAAAGACAAGAGTGTACTTATGTAAATTTATTAATATATACATTCCTAACAAAAAAAATTTTGTACTTCTTTTATGTTTCTCTCTTTATGATCTATTCTTATATGGAGTATGGCAAAAGAAAGGGTTTATTTATCATCCCACCATAGACACAAACACATACATAGTCTTAATACCTTTTATTAGTAAATACAATTAAGCAGCTATCATAACACTAGGTTACTCCCTTAAGTATTCAAGAGCACACCTAGAACCTAACCTAGGTGTCTAGGCAAACAACATTGCCCAGGAATTTAAGATGCCTAAAAGCTGAAGTTCTTGTAGATTCATGTTTTAGGAGATCTGACGGAGTTTTACGCTGGCTATCAGCTACCTAACGTAACCCTCCTCCTTTACCCGGGCTTGGGACCGGCCTTGGCGGAGTTATAGTTAGGAAAAGGCTTAGTTGAATTGAGCGGAGGAAGTAGATTCATGTAGTCGACCCCATATAGTTGGAAAAAAGCTTAGTTGAGTTGAATTGAGTTTAAAAGCCAAAGTGTTTAGGTGGTAGGGCTGAATATGGATAGGATACTGGTATACCCATATCCTTGTCCATATTTTTTTTTCAATGGATGCGCATATGGATTAAAACATATAGTAAAATTAGTACCCATATTTGTTCTTAACAAAATATGCAAATAGGATATTAAATATATTTATAAGTGTTCTAAACAAATATGGATATAAATTGGATTTGAATTATATCCATTTAAAAAGGATATAAGTAAGATATTATTCAAATATATACTAGAGTTTGAATGAAATTCAATAATATAATAACATCTAACATAAATGACAATCATAAAGGATGGGGACAAAATCCAATATCAAGATTGCACCCAATGCAAGTGTAACCTAGGTAAGAGAATAAAGCATAGTTATTAAACCCACAATAAGACTAACCCAAACAAGGGTCTAGGGCATTGATCCGCTTAGATTTGTACAAAAATATTTTATAATTTAAAATTTTTAAAAATTAAAAAATAAAATATTAATATTTTTTTACATTAAATGCCAACATTGCTATTAATTACAGTATAAAAAACAAAATCACAAATTATCTATTTTAGAGAACTTGTACAAAAAATGAAAAATTATACATAATTGCTGGACTATATAAAAGTTATTGATTTATTAAATATTTTAGACAACAAAGTTTAGAAAATATCATAAAAATAAAATGAAGCATATTTCTTTTTTATTTTGCCAAAGGAAAAAGGATCAATTTTTTTTTAAAAGAACTAACTATTAAAATAAGAAATACCATAACATACTTCAAATGACTTTATTTAATGATGTGAAAGTCTTAAATTTGTATAAAAAACAATCACTGTAAAATATGATTGCATATTATCCTAGGTTGTGGGACTATGAATTTCGGCAAGATTCCCACACACTTAAGTGGCTGTCTTGGATGCATGGTAAACTTTTTATTGTATGGTTGCTTAAATAGGAAAGAGTGAATTGAAAATTTCTAATATAAATTGGTTTGTAATTAGATGTTTCAAAGTCCTAGACTGAAAACTTATAAGAGAATGAATAGTAATAGGAAGAAAAAGTAGAACTCTCCAAAAAATTATAGAAGTATGTTAACTATATTTTCTACATTGAAGAATCAAAAAACACCACCACTGTAAATGCTCAGTGGACACCTATATTTACATCGGTTTTAGCACAAATATCAAATGATTGTGTCAACGATTGGACTTATGCTATTGTAAAAGAAACCAGGTAAAAAGGATTCAAAAACTACGTTTCAGCACATTGCCTGCAACTGGGTAAAAACGATTATCCATGACAAGCATCCTGTCTCGCTGCAACCTGGTCAGGCTAAAGCAAGTCCAAACCAAAACATCAATTGGGCTAGGACATATTATACCATAACTCAAGCTAACCTTTCAGCTGGCAAACCTCAATTCAATATAACTATGCCCCTTCATTTTTGAAGCCTAATGCCTATCTCTTAAAGAAACCATCTACGGTTACCATCATCCCCATGCGTACCTGATCAATGAGCATATGAACTGCATTAAAGAATAAATCAATCAAATTGATCACGAATAGTCTTGATGGATGGAATTATGAGTTTATAACCATTCATCAAATGTCAAACAATCTGATAATTAATATCTAGACCATCTTCAAGCCCAATCCCTTTTCTCAACACCCTACCTATTGTCATCTCCGAGCCCATAGACCCTTCACCACATTCAGTTTCTTTCATCCAGAGCTAACATTTGATGGAATTGGGTTTGTGTCGTGCGGGTGTATGCCTAAGCATGAGGTCCTCTTGACTCTGAGATTTTTTTTTTCTTACCGCGCAAAATTTGAGTGTCACGCCATTTTGTGCTTAAATGTTGGGTGTAGGTATTCTAGGCCAAGGTTCACAATACTAGTTTGTGTACCCATAACAATGGCATATTGAATCAGTGTTAGCATGGTGTGGTCCAGTATGCTTGATACCATGAACTTTGCTCCCAGCTAATTAAGGTAACGTTATCTCCACCCAACCCAACTCATCTAAGTAGACTTTCCTTTCTCTCCCTCCCCCCTCCTCTCTCCAAACTCTTCTAGACTCTATCCCTACCTCCCCTTCTATCCTCTAGTGGAATGGTCTCCAAAGGTTCTGCCACCATGTTAGACTTGGATTTCATACCCATATCATGTCATGATATGCTGCAAAATCAAGGTACCATTTGTTCTCATAAGTTGGTCGTCCTCATGGAAACTATTTTGATGACTTTAGATTCAAATTTTGATAATCTAAAGGATAGCTGGACAAAGATTTCATGGCTTAAATTCAAATTGGAATTTGAATTAAACAAACTTTCACCCTTTTATTTCAAACAAGATTTCCATTCTAATAATCTTGCATTAGGACATCCAATGTTGTTTTTAAAAGATATGACGCTCAGTATTTTATGACTAGAGCAATCCCCTATAAACTTTTGTGGTCTAATAGTTTTGGGAAGATGTTTATTAGTTCCATTAACAACAATGGTTTTTTTTCCCTATTAGCTTAAGATAGCTACTGAAAGCAGGGCTCAAGTGATATTTGGATATATCGACAACTAGATAGCATAACATTTATGATTGTGGGGACATTGTGAGGAAAAAAAAGCAGATTATTATCATTTAAAAGTTGTTTAACTAGGAAGGTCCATTGCCAATTTGAAAATTCAAATCCAATCAAAACTGGATTATACTACCATATAGGTTGTTTTAAACAACTATATTGAAGCTTTTAGGGGCCCCAAGACGAAGATCACAAAGGATTTATGGTATTAAACCAAATGCCCCTACTTTTACATATAATCAAATTAAAAATCCTCATTGTGATAAGCTTGTTAATGTTTACTTTTAAAGATGACTTTTGTGTTCAGTTACTTAAAAAGAGGGAAGAAATCTATTGTTTGTCTACCTTTAAGGTGTAATGGTAATGAAGAAACAGATAGGATAGTATTTAAAAAATTATTAATATGATGGTTTTAAATCCTGTGAGATGGGTCATCCCTCTTTTTTTAAGAATAGGATGCACCTACATCTAGGTCCGTCTCAATACTTCGAATGGAGGATGTTCTAAGATGTCCTGATTGGGATACTGAAATAATGGTACGATGGTCCTGTCCAAACATTGAGGATCGCAATCCATTCTGATGTCCCATGAGATGTTTTATAAGGATTTGAAACCATGAATAATATGTGCAACTATTGAGAAGACAAAGTTCATAGGTTGTCAATCTAATCACAAGATATTATATGAAATGAACACCTAAAATTAAGATAACTAGCAATTTAAAGTGCAACCTCTAAAACTCCTACCATTTAGCTTGTAGTATTTCTAACTTGATATTAGTTTTAATTAAAGAATATTTGTTTTCTAGAAACATTACCTAATGAAGCATGGTTTTTGGATAGTTTAAAGTAAAGATGGCGGTAAAATGGATTTGAGGCGAAGGTTATATTCCCAGTCCCTGCCCCCACGCCCCATCCCTCCAAGGGAAATGATTTTTCTCCCCAGACCCACCCCCACGGTTCCCATTCCCCGCAGGGAATCTCTAATTCCTCTCTTTCTTTAGAATTGGTTGTTAATTTTGGGCTTAATTCTATAAACAAAAAATCCATTTGAAATCGAAAATCTATTATAAACTTGTGGACATTTAAAATACATTAAAAGGCTAAAATTTAAGAGCCTAAACCCAACATTAAGATACGATAGGAGACCTAAATTTATATAACTGCAGCTATTTGTATATAATCAAATACAACATAACATAAACTAAATATATAATCCAACACACCATTTCTCTCATTACAAAGGATTGGGTTTTCGGAATATATTTGGGAAACACCTATTTAATAGGGTATAAAGGTAATTTTATATTTGAGAAAATGGCTTGGTTTCATGGATGGATAAAATGCCCCATCCCTAGTCCCCGTCCCCAAACGTAATGATTTTTCAAAAATTATCCATCCTCACCCCAATCTTCATTTAATCCCCTTCCAAATCCATCTCCACTAGGGCAGTTTTGCATAGGGATCATATTTCCCTATCCCCATTACCATCCCTAGTTTAAAGTTTATAAGAGATGACCCTTGCAAGGAAACTATAAGGGAAAGACTGATCAAATCACTTGAGCATATACTTTACATATGATTGAACAACACTGCAACATTAACAAGTCCTAGTTTCAAGATCTCAATAAGGATTCTCATTAAATTTACCATGAACATAATCGAACAAAACCACTGGATTGATGAGTCATGATTTTAAAATCTTTGAACAGATTCTCATGTTAAATTTAAATGATCTAGACCTCACTACCCTCCAACCCAAAGAAAAGAAAATTGAAAGATAAATTCCGTAAGGACATTTCATAAACATATTTCATCAATTTGTGCAATGCAACCTACATTTACAAAAATAGTGTCTTGAAAATCCAAAGCAACTCCTATCTACCTTAATTGTTGATGGGATTAGATTTAAGGATGTTTTATCATGAGACAAAAACATTACCATCAAAGGCACTTAGCAATAATGATGCATTCATTTTAGCATGCTATGTGCTACAAATTGATTTTATGGCAAGAGGTACATCTTTTGAAAATTATGCAAGATATTTTCCCATTGAGTGTTGAGCGTAAGCAACCCACTATGACAAAAATATATCCAACCGTTTAGCTGGTTATCCTTTCACTAACCTCACCACCAAACTAACAGCATTAAGTGTCTAAATTCTACTTATATCAATAAAAGTTGGCTTTACACTGAATCAGCTCCTCCTAATGCCTGACCATTTTCCCTGACAATATCCTTTTCATCATCTAGCTTACAGGCTTTTCGACAGTCTTATACCGAAGCTTATCTCCAATCTCAATCTTTTTTAACCACCCAGCTAGTCAAGAAATTTTGCAATTCATTATGTGATAACACAAATAATAAAAAGTATATATGCAGTCTAATAAAGGACAAGCCACTTTGGTTAAGTTATATATTCATCCCTTCATGAGAGTACATAAAGCATTCTCCAAAATAAGCTAGCAAATTAATACTCAAACATGTCAACATTGTCCAGTACAAGAAAGGTTCAAGATTTTGAATTTAGAACATGCATTAGCTCAGTTTTAGGCCAAAATATTTCAGCATTCCAAATCAATCCCAGCTGGTTCTTGACCAGACAAGCTGAAACTAAAAAAAAAATGTTGTTAAAATAAAAAAATGCAATATTTGAGATAAACATACAAAAAATTGAAGAGATTATATGAACCATGTAAAAGATAATGGATCTAACATAAATCACAATTGCATTTTGTGTTATACTATCTAACATACTCTAGGTGGATAAATCTTTCATGAAATAGCAAGAAGCATATACTGCAGTGCATGTACAAATCACCATATTAAAAACAAAGCCAAGTACCCAGCCACCAGATTTTGGCATTCACAAAGCATGGTTTTGTATAGAGATCGTATAAAAGAACAAAGATAAACATTTCAAACAGGCTCAGATACTGGTGGATGAAGTGGAGATGATGTTTTGCGGTATGACAATATTATACTAGCATAACTTGAGGGGGACCAACATGATCAATTATCCTTTATGGGTTACCGCATTTTGTAAAGAGAATATGCTCATTAAATGAGCATACAAAGAAAAGAATACCAAGGCAGGTCTAAGCAAATGCATAAAGAAACTTACGAATCAATGGATAATATGTCAATAGGAATATTATTATGATGTTATGGCTACATGCAGTGAAAACAAAACAAGATCTTTTTGAAGATATGGTCCCACGTGTGTGAGGAATGGGAGTGAGGAAAAACGACAGAATCTTAATGGAAGTTGTGAGGAAGAATTTCAGCAGCTCGCACACAAGGACTTGCATTTATATATGAACAAAATGAAAAGCTCACTCCGATAGGTGTGACAGGGTCTGTCAGTTATCGCAATGACCACTAAAAGGAAAAGGTTATGGCTGTTTTAATACTGCTTTAGGTAGAAAAACATCACAGTAGAGAATGATGTTTGTCCAGTGACCAAATACAGAAACTAACAGGGTTTGTAATAAAATGCTCTTAAAAACACAACTCATTTTGACAGATAATACATAAACTAAGGGAAGAAGGAAACTTACGCCTTTGTGGTCACTTGTGGTGGAGGGTAGCAACCGACAAACCTCTCTCTACAACATATGTCGAAAAAGTTAGCCAATAGCATGTAATATGATAAAAAGGAATATGTACACTGAAAAGGATACAAAGTAAAAGATTTTTTGGATCAGCAACTAAGTTGATTGCCTCAGAAATGGATAAATATCATTTAAAAAAGGTGAATTAGGATAAATTAAAAAAAATCCAATCTAGTCCATCAGCCATATCATAGCAAGGATACAACTAAATATAAATCGACGATGACCCAAATTTAGAAATAAAAAATTCTAATTATCTATTTAACATTTTGCATATGCAACAAACTGGAATGGATCAGAATCATATTCTGATCAACATGTAATTTTATTCTGGGTTTCGTACTAAGCCCAAAGTTTCATTCTCAATCTCAAAACTAACAAGACCATTAGCAGCATCTAGCAATTAAAGCATAGTATTGTAAATGACAATATAGAAAATTATTGCCTAGCAAAGAGGTTTTGATTAAATCCTTGAGTTGGTTCAAAGAATTTCCCCTGTGAAGACTCTAAATGACCTTAATCATACCCGCATCACAAAGCATTCTTTTACAGAATTATATCTCAAATTTTTTATTGGGCTTGTATATAGGAATGAAATCGAAGTATACAAATGAGAGATGCCTAAGAAGCAAAAGTGGTCTCTTCCATCACTATGCAAACCATGGGAATCTTGAATGCTGATCTGACCAATGTTGCCCATGGCTGAAGAGCGTATGTAGATTGTTTTCCATCCATTCAGGTTCCCTCTGCTTTGTCATCCCTATTGTCTAGGAGAAACAATATATTAGATTAAGATGCGGTCACACCCTATTTTTTATTTGAACTAGAGTTTGGGTGACAAGCTTGTTTTTTCCCCCTTTTTGACATTCCCTTGCCTAAGTATGTGTTTTGTAAAGGGGTTATGAGACTCATAAAATGTTGCCAAACATTGGCTTATCATCCTATAATTCCTTAAGCTAAGCCTGCTACAGAATAAGATTTCTTTTCTAGCATTAGAATTCCCAAAAGTCAATCTCTTTTTCCTCCAAAACAAAAAGAATTAATCAACCTTTAGCCCAATAAGCAGCCCAAAGATAAGGTAAAGCAAGAATATATTCATTTACCAGCATCCTTCTACTTTCTTTCCAGCATCTTTAACAAGTAACTGCTATAGAATTTTTCATCGTCAAGAAAATCACTCTCTAGTCTATTTTATAGTGATCAAATCATGTAAGGCATTTGAAAAAAAGTCTAAATCCTGTTAATAAGGTGGTTCATGGTCAAGGCTCTTTGAAAAAATAAAACAGAAGCTACAGTTAAAGACACCATCCAAAATCAAAGAGAAGCAGTAAAAGGCACTGAATTAATAATAGAAATCTACAATAAATTCATTTAAAGCTCTTCAAGAACTCACTTTACTAGGTGGAGTGTTAGCAAAGGTTGTCTTCACATGCCGAAAATCCGTCCGTTTTGTTACATCTAATCTAGAAGGCCAGCTGCAAATATTATGTGAAAAGATGCCACTTAAGAATCCAAATATGGCTCAATGTAAAGTTTAGTAATAAAAAGGCAAAGTACTTACTCAGCAGGTTCGGACACAGCATTTGAATATTTGCAAGCAATGGACTCCTCTCTAGTTGCATAAACCATACAGTAGTGAACCCCACTTTTAGACAGAGCACCTTGCCACTGATGATGTAAGCATGGCATACCTGTTGGCATCTTAGAATGTTCAGCAGCAAGTTGATGTGGTGGAGGAGAACTTGGAGGAGGTGGAATGGAGGGGGGCTGAGAGAGAGGTAATGGAGGCGGAGAAGAAGGTAATGGAGGTGGCACATCAGGTGCTGGAGGAGGTGGGGGAGCTACACTTGGTAAACCTTGAACAGTAACCATTTGGTCAAAACGTTGAATGGGAGCTCCAGACAGCTGCGAAAGCGGAGTTATAGATGAAGGTATAAAAGGAACAGCAGGGCGGTTATTAATGTGACGATTATCGTTAGGCATCATGCCAGCAGAAACTTGGCTCATAGGACAAAAAGGACGAACAAAAGATGATGTTTGAATTGGCGGTGGTATTATAGAGACACCATGTGAAGCAATGGGTGGTGGGCATGGTAGGCTTCCCTGTGCCAATATTTGTGGCTCTATCTCCTGCTTCTTGTACTGCCAGATTTGTTCACCAGCATGAGAAGGACCTTTAGAGAAATCATCACAAAAACCAATGAGAATGCAATACATTTAACTTGTGGAAATGGAAAATTTAGCTGCTCTTACTACTGTCTTACCAGAAAATGATAAATCCATTGGCACACTGCTGCTAAAATCATCTACCTTTCTTGACCTGACTTCCAGTGTGTCTGCATTGCCTGCGACAGTCCAGTTTGATGGAAATGCTTGCCCACCCTGTGCTTGAGTGCGAGGCTTTTCCATACTTACTCTCGGGGATACAAGTTCATGGATGCCACTTTCAGGTCTAATTGTGAAAGGACTAGCATAGGGGTTCCCCAATTTAGCTTCCAAACCAGCAGGGCAGAGTTCCCCCTGAGGTGAAAAGTATCCTGAAGCATTTAATTTCCTTGGTGTTGGCTGCTGTTCATCATGATAAAAGCCAGCTTTGGAGTTCCTGTACAAGATTACATTGACAGATTATTGATTCCAATATATTAAAATTTATAGTTATTGCTAAAATTCGAAGAAATTCCAGTAAACTATTTTCCAAAATGGTAAGCATATAGACTATAGAGATCCCTTTAAATATGCTACAGGATATGTAGCCAAGGTGCCATTGGTTAGTTACTGAGATGACAATCATGAATTTGAATAACTTGCATCATCTTGAAATCAGGATAAGAATTTTGAATGTACACGTCTGTTCAATGGATATTTAACAGAACAGGTATGACCAACATTGAGTTTGACTTGACCAAAACAGTGACCATGTTATTGATATACCCTTTGTCCATCACCCAGACATATCACAGTGCATACCTCTACACATAAGAATGAAGAATCTACAGTCCACAGGTAACAAATCAGTAAATGCGAGTGTATATGTGTGTAATCAACAGCAAACCTTATCCCAACTGTAGAAGATAAAATACTCCAGGAGCCAGAAAGAGGTAACAGGGCACACCATTGTAGCACACTGCCTAGAATGGGTATTCTAAAAGGAAGACTATAGACATATCAACGTGAACAGGGAAAGAAAGGCACTATATCTTTTATTTATTTCAGAAAAATGTAATGAAGCAGAAAATGCCAGGTAAAAGAAACAATGGCATGTGCAAAAATATTAATAGCACCAAGAAACTCAAAAATATGAACACATACAGTTATACATTGAAATTCTTCTTCGATGCCGAATGTGATTCTTCTCTGCAGGCATGGGACATATATTAATAGTGATTCTTCTTTTACTCACTCCAACTCTCCCCAATCAGCACTCCTAAAATCTGACCCCAATCGTTACACAAGAAAGTTCTAAACTTTAGTTAAGAGTCTGAAAGACCAATCACAGTTTCCAAGAGCCCAAAACTTGCCTTCAACTTGCTCAACTTCGCTTGCTTATTACTCATTGTGTATGTCAAGTATGTGCCCCTCATACTTGGTGAAATTTCGGATGTTGCCCTTGGCCTTAGTTGAGACCTATAATAAGCCCTTCAAAAGAGCTTTTAAAAATGATGGATTGTTTCCCCTTATTTTATAATTGCAACCATCATTTTTCTGGCACCATGCTTTTGATTTCCCTCAAGTCAGTGGGCTTAATTATTAGTGAAGATTTTGTTTCAGTGGTTAGCTACCTGGGGAAGGGGGCACCAAATCTGTGGCATATTTGAAGAATTAGACCTGTCAATTATTGAAACTAAAGTTGGACAAACAAAAAACATAGGATCTTCCGATTACACAAATAGGAAGAAGGCAGAATCGTTTTCAAGCCATGGTGAGAAATGATATCTGTCAATGCCAGCTCATTCAAGTATTTGATGCATGATGATACCTAATCAGACTTAAGAGAGTTCATAAGAAATTAGTTAGAAGAAGAGACCATGCATGGATGTAATAGTGACCAGAGAACAAATACTGATTCAGACCTGAACTCAGTCTGAAGGAAGATGCCTGGACAATTCCGGATATTTTTTAAAGCTATTGCAGCGGCATCCACACTGCTGAACTCAACAAACCAGCTTGAATTTTGCATTCCTGCTCGTGTCAATCCAACCACAGACCCTACATTTCCAACAGCAACATTGCACAGTGCCATCAAATCATCATCTGTAAAGACCGGTGAAGGAATATCTGGCAAACCAATCCAAAGGGTGCTTGTTGGTATTTCATCTCTCATGGCAGACGGATAGCAATTTTTTAATTTTTGACTTTCAAAGAAACTTGTACTCTGACTGATTTTGTATTTAGCACAAAGGGAGGAAAATAAAGACGATAACTGAGATATTCTGGTCCTGCTGCTGTCAGTAGAACTATCTTTCCTAAATTCAACATGAATTGTAGTTGGCCCAAACCTTGCACCATGCAAGTGGGACCTCGCAAGGTCTGCAGCTTCATATGATCGGAAATCTATATAGCAGCTGCCATTTGGTCTATCAAAATGCCAGCCAGTAACCACTCCAAATCTTGAAAATGCATTGATCAACTCTACATCAGGGACTGAAGCATCTATTTGCCTTATAAAAAGTTGACAGCCAGAAACAAACTTATCCTTTGTACAAGCATTCACTGTCAAGCTTTTATTTGGCAATGTATGAGATCCGCTCTCTCTACGCTGATACCTGATGTGTGCAATCGCATGCGCTGCTTCTTCTGCACTCCCAAACTCCAACAGCAAGCCATGCTCACCTGCAAGATCAGTAACCGCACGGGGGTTCCTTAATCCCACTGCCATCAACTCATGCATTATCTCATCTTTTGCCCGTTGAGTTAACACCTTCCCAATGTAAACATGACAGCTGTCACTCACAGATATACCATTAACAACTCTGCTACCTAATCCTCGGTCCAAAAATTTAATATGAAGGCGGCTGCCCCATAGAGAGGAACCCTGCATATACTCGCGTGCCTTCACAGCATCCAGAATGTTTCTGTATTCTAGCAAAGCAAAATCTTTACCAGGAAAAAACCAAAATTATCCAATGGACCAAAATCCTCAAACTGCAACCTAACTAATGTTTCAGAAGCATCATGGCCAAGTGAACCTAACCACAGCTGCTTAGAAGCTGAGAACACATCCAGAGCTGAAGGATCACCATCATAGTACAAAAGATATTGGTTGGAGACATGATTTTGTGCAGCTAAATTTTGTTTAGGAGAAGGAAACATTCTAGCTTCACCTGTAGAAGCAGATAAAGTTGCTGGCATGCCAAGATTGATATCCAAAAATTGGCCCCCAACGTGGGTTTCCTCCCTGGAATCATCCTTTCTGAGATCTGGCTGCTTCCTGATGCCCAAACAAAGAAACTGATTGCTAGTTGATTCCTTCAAAGAGGAGTTTTTCTCCAGACATATGTCTTCATGGCCTCCAGTCTCCAAAGTACTTGCAGGGGCCACCCCCTCACCTTCATTAGTGGAATTTTCAATCACTGGTTGTGCATTAATCTCAAGTGGGAACGCCGAGTGGAGAGGCTTCGCATTTTGACCTGCACTTTTTTCAGCAGAATCATTATTCTTGTGAAGTGCATCAACAATGGATGCTTCAGGCACTCTCAAGGAATGGCCCCTCTTAGACCCATCAACATGGCTATCATGCTGGATCTTATGGATCAAATATGGATGGTTGATATATGTTGATGGATCAAAAGTGTCCTCATCATTCTCTTCACAGTCTATTTCTCTGACTAGTTCTGACAAAGAACCTAAAACTTTTTCCAAAGATAATGATATTTCTGAAATAGCTTGCAGAGTAAGTGATTCACTTAATTTTTTATACCTCAAAAGCATCCAGTTTCTCAAGGATGGATCCCTATTAATTGCCTGCATATGAAAAGCCACAGTCAAATACATGGTGCATCCTGGGCTTATTCATCAAGGTAGTGCATTAAATGATGAGACGACTATGAATAAAATTCAAGAGAAGGATAATCCCTAACCAAAAGATTTACAAGTTCAACTATAACCATAACCATTGAACTTTGTCCAAACTATCTGACTAACTACAGAATAGAATCTATTTAGGGCTTTCTGGGTTCTCATTCACCAAGTATTTCTATTTAGGGCTGCCTCTTGTGTTATGTTACAGGCTCAAGCCATAAATAAAGACTGACTGCAGAATAGGATCCTTTAAAGAATATGGTTTAAATTATACACTGCCTCAGAAAGTAATTGACTAAGCTTCACATCTTGTTGCAAGGGAATACAAGCAATCATTTGCTCTTTTTTGATAACAGCGGTTTCAATTAGTCGAGATATTAACCTATACATTAAAAAAGATGAACATATTAGGGTACATTGAGCCTCCATACTGATAGGAATTAGTTCCCATTAACACATAATCCTAATTGATTGTCTTCTAAACAATAATCAACACCACACTTTTTAAATGAAATTTATGTGCTACCATGGTTAACCCAAAAAAATAAAAAATAAAAGTAATAACTTATACCAGGTTGACTTTGTTAATATTGCAGCAACATCTTATTCATGCTCAAATGATTCCTAGTTGTGCTCAAATGATGATTTGAGCATTTGGCGAGCATCTGGACAAAGTAAACTTTCAAGATAACATCTATCATATTTTCTCTATTTACATAGCATAGGCATTGACAATTGAACCTGACAACATGGAAATAACTTGGACTCTCCAGATGCTTAGCGCAAAACATACTAACAGACCATCCCTGAGTACAGCAAGAAGGAACTTAACAATAGACTCAGGTTTGGCAGCTCTTTTACTCTAGCTTGATGTATCAAATTGAACAACTAAACAAGACATCAAATTAAATAATGCAGATTATCCATCAATATAAGAATGATGATGCATGCAATGCATACTGAAACACTTTAACATCCTTGGGAAAAAATTATGACTAAAAAAAAATCTGACTTTCGAACAAAGAGGTCTCACATGCAACAGATGGTGTCCCTTTTTTTTTTTCCTCCACACAGAAAAGTTGCAGTTCAGTCTTGATGGTCAAACAGCAAATCTAAACATGGATTTGCAGAACTCCCACCATGCCTAGTAAAACACAAATTTACAGCATATGGGTTCCTTATGTTATGATTCATGTGTCAATATGTGAAGCTTTCTTAATGGCAACAAAGAAATGTATTTCTGAAAAGCACACAAAAGAATATAATGGAAACAGCTTGGTTTTCATCCAATTGGAACATTTCCAAGTTTAACAAGAAGCTCATCACAGGAAGAAAAGAAAGCCAACTAGATGAGTCATGTCTTATGCCACATTAACAGAATAAAGAAAGAAAAATAGTAACTTTTACCAATATCTGATATGACATAGACAAATATATACTTACTGTATTTTCTTGAACAAAGATCTATGAATTTATCAGTTATTCATGCGATGCAACATTTTGTCTAGAGATCATACAGCTCACAAGAAAAGCATATTGATATAATATGAATACAACTCTTAGTGTGGTTTGATTGGTAACACTAATAGAATCATGATGAAAATTCATCACTAATTTTTTTAAAAAAAGGATTTTATCAGAAACAAGCAATTAACTGGATGTTTAAACTCCAAGGCAAGAGCAATGTCTTTTCCAGAAATTAACATGGTAAAGATTGTCATCTGCAGATCATCAGAGACTCACATGGTAATAACCAAAAATTAAAGCCTCAGAAAGAGTTAGTTGAAACATCTCAAGGCTTTGGATTTTCAAATGTAATATAATTATCTTGCCTTCTAAGGCTTGGAAAATTCATCAAATAATAAAAAAAAGAATAAGCTTCATTGCAGTGGGTAATTATATTGTTCCTTAGGACTGCAACCTTGATTGGCAAAGTTCAAGATTTATTAAAATTGGTTAACATAAGGATATTTTTAGAATACATATAAACTAAGCATCAGTTGATTTTAAAGGCTCTCTGTGTGCGATTTCACATTCACAACACCCCTTAATTTAAAGATTTCTTTTTTAAAATTTGAGATTTTCCCCTAGGAGAAGTGGGAAGAAAAGAATATATATATATATATATATATATATATATATATATATATATATATATATATATATATATATATATCTAATAAAATATCAAAATCTAGATTTCAATAATTATATAAATTTCTGAAACATAAACAAGCAATTTGTCAGGATAAAGGCTTCATAGTTATAGTTACAACTTCATATTTACACCCCCATATATTATATTTGCGAACTTTAAACAATGTTTTTCATTTATATCATCTGGAATTTATACTTATAACAAGCAAAAGTAAATGCATATATAAAAGCACAACCACACATTTGCAGGCATGCACACGCACACACTTATCACAAAACACAGTGCTGATTCTAAGCAAATTATATACTTCCATTATCCATACAAATAGAATATAAAGTAAACCAAAAACTCTTTAATGTTTAATTTAATCAATTAGTACTGTAATTCATGAAAACACGAGATAGTCCAAGGTGAGAGACCCCAAGTTGACGTTGGCTGGTGGAATACTGACAAGAACAGGGACAGATACCTCATGCAAACAAAGAATAAGAAGATAGATGATCCAGAGGTTTTGTGAAAATAATCAACAATGTGTTCAGGCATTACCATTCCCATAAAAGAGTTGTTAGATTGAAGCAATGATTTTTCTGGCATGTTGTTCTCTACAGGTTTTGTACTACAATTTGTGCCAGTCTCTGCTGAATCTGCACATGGTGAAGCGCCATCAACTGTCTTCTCCAAATCATGATTGGTCTCATCAACATTCAGATGTTTCGTCACCTGACTTAGAAAATACTGCCCTCTTTGATGAAGGATAGCATCAGTTTTACCAGAAATAAAAAGCTCAAAACAAGCTGCCAGTAAGTTTTTTGGAAAAGAAAAAAATATGCAGAGCAAGCTAAGGGCTCGAAGTTCAAATAACTTATGTAAAGCATGTTCCTTGTCATCTATTTGCTCCTGCTTCAGCTCATAAAAGAATTCCATTGCTTCTTGCAGCTTTAGAATTTCCTTACTACCTATTTGATAGATATCCTTGCCCTCAAAAGTTGAAATGAAAAAGGTAAGAACATTTAGGAAAACTGCATTGCAGATGCCCCGGATGACAGATGATGTTGGTGCCTCATACGATGCTGTGCAACATATATCAACTAACCCAAAAATGCAGGCCTTAGCAGTCTGGAATGCAACCCCATCCACATCCTCTCCTCTCGTTATTAGAGCCAAGCTCCAATTATACATATTGATGGAAACTTTAACGGCTGCTTCAAGAGCAGTAGGACAGTATGAAGCATATCGAGGAATAAGCTCAGCTACAATACATTGTACACTAGTGCAACCTATAAAACCAACAAAACGGTAGCATATAGCCAGCCAAAAATAGTTAGAGGAATATCAGACAACTTTGAAAACAATTTAAAAAGTAATGCAAACGATTTACAGTGTGAATTTGAATAGAAATTTAAGTACACAAATTGTGAATTTGAATATAAATTCGAACACACCCACACACACATATAGTTGAACTTCTGTAAACAATAGGCATTTTTTATTATTGATTGTTGAGCAGCTGGGTACACTGAGAAAGTTGAATGATTAATTTTTCCACCTACAAAATTGCAACTCTCTTTGTCAAGCTGTCCAAGAGAGGACCTGCTGTTGACTTTCATGAGGATTTCCATCATACCATGATATTATTCCAAAAATTTCTAAAAGCATGCCAAGGTAAAATTCTAGGCTGTGTCCCATATATCTCCAAAGTGAAACCACAAAACCTAGCCATCAAGCATTGCCCCAACTATTTCAAAACAGCTCTAAAAAAATTCTCCTTCCAACAAGCGTCTCCATTAGGGTTGCACTTGTTCTCACAGCAAGCTATTCAAAATCTATCACCACAATTTTCACCATGTTATTTTAGGTTTCCCCTCCACTTTCATAGCCCTTCAAGGCAATTCCATGCATCTCCTTGTCTTCATGCACATACATAAACCATCTCAATCAGTTCTTCCCTCTTTCTCATCCACAAGCAGTACGACTTCTATACTTTCTCTAATGTACTATCATACACCTCATGCCAAATTTTACAACAAAACCTATCTAGCACCCTCATCTTGATCGTGGTAATCTTTTGTATTTAACTTTCTTTATAACCCATCTTCTTGAACCACACACTGACATGAACTTTCTCTCAGAGTCTGGAGACATGAACAAATTATCCAGCATCCTTTAAATACCTACACACTAACTCTATTGCATAATAAATATTGTGGTACTATCTCTTCACTCTCAATTTTAATGAGCTTCACTGATTAGGTCTTCACAAATTAGCCCCCTAGGTTTTTTTAATATAAAAAAAAAGAACGTTATTTTAAGATATCTATAAAGATCATGGATCTAAGGGTGCCAACAAGTCTAGTTGGCAAAGTCTCGTACATTAATACTAAAGATCTGGTTTCATTCCTACCCTCACTTCGATATTAAGCTAAGACCTTTGATTTTTTTATCTCGACTACTAAAGTGGTTCCTCTCCCTTAAGTTAGTAAAGAGCCAAACCTAGGTCCGATCACACCTTGCCTAAACTCAGGTCTGGCCACCACTTTCCCAAGTTCAGCTTCCGGTGGATATTTGTTGACGCCCATCCACTACTTAAGTTCAAGTACATGCAGGCCACCATGAGCAACCAATAAAAAATGTTCAATCCAACTCACCTAAAGAGGCTAGTGAAACAGATAGATGACTTTTTCTGGTGTTTTAATTTTATGCCATTTTTTCTACAAATGTAAACTTCAAACATCCCATTTAAATCAGCATCTAATGGGATGGCAAGAAGTTGCATAAATTTGAGATGGCACCCAGAAATGGATATATATAGTCCCCTAAACTATTAAATTCAAATTTTAATTCCTCAAGGACCTATGTCATAGAAGTCCAATTATAAGCTTCCAGCTTTACCTTACAAAGAAAAGGCTGAGGGTAGAATCAATTACTTCAATTCTGTGATCACTTTTTAACTTACTAGTAAACAATTGAACAAGCCAACCCCCCCCCCCCCCCCCCAAAAAAAAAAAAAGCGTGGTGCACCATCACATGTCTAACAATAATAAACCATCTATATTTTTCCACAGGTACAATCATTGAAACACAAATATTCATACTGCATCCTAAATGACAGAAATGCTCGCATACAGTCAATGGCAGAAAAAAAATTTTCCACAGGTACAAATTATGATTTTTGATAGTCCCGACCAGCAGCACATGTTGTAGAGTCATGGATCAGCAAAGCCTCCAAGATGCTCTTACTCTAGCCAGGATTTTGGAGAATCCCTTTAAACACAAAGAGATAAGTTCCAGCTTTAAAAGTAACCAGTCCACATCAAAGAAGCACCAAAGAAAATAGCAATTATTATGATGATTATTAATGGTCCTTACTGCATTTATATAACTATTAGCATCTTTACACTACCAATAACAAATCACACACATGCAACAAAGTCACTAAAATAAATATTGTGGATTAAAACAAGATTTGAATAGCCAAACTCAATGAATCAAGATTCAGTTCTCTTCAAATGATGGGTAAATGTAAAACAATAGCACGATTACAAATATTCAGGCCCTTATAACTTTCCCTATTTCCAATTGAAAAAAGCATCATGTGCTTGGGAGCCCTACCAGGGTTGGCATTTCTGTCCAACTCAACCAATAATCAAGATTTTCTAGTGTAGAATTAGTCACTATAGCATTGCTTCATCTTCTGAAAAATCTGTAAAGGCACTTGATATGTTGAAAGTGTGTGCCTCTAGCTTGCATCTCAAAACAAGAGTGATATTTCATTTAAAAATGAATGAACAACTTCATGTTTTTCCTTATTGACAGTTAAAGCTCATCATTGCACAAAATGCTTCCTCTATGTAGGCCTATCCAACAACATGACAGGTTTGCAATTTGTTTTTCCTATTTTAGGTCTGATTTATAGTAAGAGTTCTCTTCTTTCACATTTCAAATCCATTAAAAATTGGCTCACACATGCAACTATCCTTTTTTAGTAGGTGGAAGAGTGACTAACAATGTTTCCTATTTATTTTTTCCCCCTATCCTAGAAAGACATGGAACTGTAAATCCTATAAACCACAATGTCCTAAAGGCCCCATATCAAGAAATCACCTAAGACACATCCTTATGGCTTTGTAGATTTGAAACCATAAAGGCTATTATTCTTCTTTGCCTCCATTATTTTGCATTCTATTTCTAATTACCATTAGTGAAAACCAGGAGTCCTCTCACCTTAGCATCCAAGCACATATATATATTGGACAAGGACTCGCACATGGCTTCAAGGGCCACAGCTGCAAGCATGGTCCATAACCTCTTTAATTCTACAAGAAAACAATCGTGCTGATTCCAGGCATGAATCACTTCTACTAAGTCACAGATAGTAAGTAGGGAATCAATAATCATATATATTGGAGAGCTTGCCCATCAGACTGCAGCAATAAGCATCTTGCTTAATGTCCAATCTGACAGGCAATGAGGTCAATCCACAATAGTTGTTCTCACAAGTCACAATGAGAGTATCAGTGATTATCATAATAGTCCTCCAGAAATCTGCAGCGAGGTAAAGATGTTAGGACATGAAAAGGATCCACCCAGCCAAAGTTACCAGTTCGGCATTCTGAGGAGAAAATCTCCTTTTATACACCTCATGCAGAAGTAACCCAAGGATCGACCGGAAAAAGGCTCATGCTACACGCTGCAACCAGAAGCGGCAAACGGGCACCGACGCAATCAAAAGAAACTTGATCCCCACCAAAACCCTATTTCGCGTTCAATGAATTGTTCCTAATGTCTGGAAGTTTTCACCGATTTCTGGTCTTCCCATCGTTCCAGTAGTTTTATACCCAATCTTTTACTTAGTAGCTTTAGGGTTTGTTTGGCACCGTGAGAAACAGAGAAAGAAAGAGAACAAAGAGGAGAGATCTAACCTCTGGAGGCGGTGATGAGCGAGAGGTAGGCCTGCTCGAGGTCGGGCATGAGACGGGGATCCTTCTGGGCCACGCAGAACATGATCCGGCGGTAGCACTCGTAGAGGTTCCGTATCTCCTCCCTGTTCCTCCGCTTCCGGAGGATCTCCTCCTGGGAAGGGGGAGGCGGCGGCGCCGCCTGCGCAGGAGGAGGAGGAGGAGGCGGAGAGGCCAATCCCTGATGGGCGGAAGGGTTCGGAGGCTCCAAGAAGGTATCGTAATGCTTGCGCTTCTTCGGGGGCTGCTCGGCGGACGCCATTGCGGGCGGTGCGGCGAAGGCAGGGACCGGAGCCTCGCGCTGGTTCTAATGCTCCGCGAGGACGATTTAAGCGGCCAGGTTTTCCATGAGACCATTCATGTGGCGGCGGCCGTACACGTCCCAAAGAAGACACCTCACTCCTTGGACTATGTGAACTATGGAAAAGTCGAGAGTAGAATTGGTATTTTGGGGCCGAGTTGAATACTTCTAAATACCGGCGTTTTTAGAAGTTACAGTTTGGAGCTTCTAAACACACCGCAAAAGTCCCAATTTTTTTTCCCTCTTCTTGTTCGCTCTGGCGCTTCTTCCCTTCCTTCGCTCCGGGCATTAGGGCAAAAGAAAGTGGAGGAAGGGACTATTGAAGCAAACGAAAAAACAAATAAATAAATAAATAAATAAAATTTTAAAAATAATTTAAAAACTTAATTTTTTTTAAAATAATTTTAAATATAAAAAATAATGTTTACAATGTATTTAGAAGTTTCTTGAGCATAAGCAAAACTCTAATTATTGGAATGTCTTGGGAAAAGCAAGGGGAAGCACTCGACGTTGAAGCGCCGACGGTTTTATGGGACCTAGGCTGCGCCACGCTGGAATGCATCTTGGTTATACAAAAAGTATACTTTTTATCTTTCAAATTTGAAATTATTATAATTTATTTTTTATTTTAAAAATATTATATTATTAGTTTTTTTTTTGTTACATTCGATTAATTAAAATTAATAAAAAACTAATATGTCATTCATAAATCAATCTACATGTTCACATCAAAGTGGCACATTAACTATCTCATTAATTTTAAATAATCCAATATACAGAATGATAAAAACGTAACATTTATAAATATAAAGGATTTAAATATAATAATCGAAAGTTTAAGAAATAAAGTAAATTTTAAATGAAAGTTGGAGAATCAAAGATGTATTTTGCCCAACAAAAATGATGAATAACTAAATTAAATGAGAATGTAGCAAAAAATAAATTGAGACTAAATGAACCTATATAAATTTCAAAAATTTACTAACAAAAAGGGAAGATTACTTGGGCGAAGTAATTGATCCTGGAAACTTGAAAATATTCTTAGTAATGTAATTAGTGATAGAAAATTTTAATGGTGTTGATTTGATTTTTTTGGAAAAAAAAAAAGGAGAAACCAAAATACTCCCCTGTTGTATATTAAAAATAATATTATATAATATGTACAAGATATAAGAAGGATAAGAAGGTTAGACAATGCATTTGGAAAGGAGGATGATAGAGAATGCAAATTAGATCGTAAAGGATGAAGACCATCCATCAAAGAGTAGGAATAGAGTCCGCAGAAGGGAGTGGTGGCTCTATAGGAAAGTATCAGAGGAGCAACGGTCCACCCATTCTAAAAGGTGTGAAGAGCTTAAAGAAGGACAAATAAAGTAGAAGACATTTTCTAAAAAAAGAAATTTAAAATTTATTTCAGCCCAAATCTGTCAGTAAAGTTTACTAACAAACTAGTTCCAAGCCCTTCTTAGGCTCAAACGGACATTCCTTTTTCTCCTACCACAAATTAGAGAGGGATGAAGGCCATATATGTAAAGTAAGTTAACCTCTCCTCAATAGGAAGCCATGCTTTCTTTAAAGAGGGGCAACTTAAAAAATAAGTGGTTGATGGATTCCAAAAAAGCACCATATAGAGAATATCCACCAGTCATCAGCCACCCTCTCTCTGAGAAGAGACATCGATTTGAAGAGTCATAATTTTAATTTTTGGAATATAAATATCAATCTTATTTGATATATTCTAGTTGGTAATATCTATGAACTAACATGAATCAAAAGAAAGGAATTCAAGACCTTAGAAAACATATCCCACATTGCAATCATGATGCTACACAATTTTATTTTCATTAGACTTGTTTTGCATGTATCCATGCAAATACAACTTGTTGAATGTTACATTACTATTATATAAATACCTCTCAAATTAAAATATTTTTACAATGATACCCTTAATTAGATTTGATCAGTAACAATGTTAAAAATATCAATTTTTAAGTATAAAAGTACGTGTTACATTTTTCCATTAATACCCTTAAAAAAGTTAATGTTTGATTTTTATTGTAAGAGCTATATGTTCCATAAATTTTTTAGAAATATCAATTGAAAAACAACATGTATTTATATACAAAAAATAATCATTTATTAACACTCTTAGTTAAAAAATTGATGGAAAGTGCATCCATACAAATATATATACTCAATTACATTTGAATATAGCAAAATTTAAGATCTGATCATCTTTTTCGTCATTGGATCTATATGAATTTTAGAGCTACCTTATCTTTTTTTTTTTTTTGCTTTTTTTATCTTTTAAAATTATAAAATATATGGATCTAAGGATGAAAAAAATGAAAAAGATAACGAAATATAGGATTAGCTATATTCAAATGGACTCAAGTCTACCTATATATATATATATGAGTGTGTTTTTTTTTGTTGTTGATTAGATCTCTATTTAAATTTGCATTAGTTGATAAAATATGCAAACCATAATATGAATTATTGAATATAATCTATTATCTAAAATGTTTATGCATAAAAAATGATATGATTTTGAGGCTCTTCATTTATGCATTAAGTAGTTAAAATTTATGTACTATATCCAATGTACTATCTCATTTAATCACATGATTTTTAGCTAGATCATAAATATTTTAGAGATAGTAAGTTATATTTAATAGTTTAGATCATCAATAAACCCCATCATTAATCTATTCAAAATGCATCAATCAAAATTCAAACCCAAAACCTTTAGTTAATGGAAAAAGAAACATGACCACTGGATCAAGCCATGGTTCCTCTCATGTAATTTTGCGGCTATTCTTTGTATATGATCCATTGTAGCAAAGCCATAGTTGTAGATTATGAATCATTCATCACAGACACAGAGGCAGAATCTGCATACGAGACATTCGTGATATCTAATTGAAGACCAAAGAGAAATATGGTATTATTAATAATAGTAATAAGACCTTATTAAAAAGAAAGATTGAGACTCAAAGAGATATATAAATTGTTAGTGTTTCCTTTTATGTGGCCCATGTGGATATATGATTGATTTATCATTTATTTATTCTAAATGATAATTATGATATCTGATTTTATCATATATTTAAATTTAAGTGATAATGATGGTTTAATAAAGCTAATTTTCTATTGGTTTATCTTTGGGAAGTTGTTATCTGATAACCTCTCTTTGATAGAAAAGAAACTTATCGTATTATCAGATTGGTCCTCTCTCTCCTATATATAAGTCTTTGACCATCAAAGCAGATACGGAAGAGAATTAGGAAAGAGAGAGAAACTCAATCTGTCGTTAACCATCTCTCGTTCCTCGTCAACGAATCAACGAAGAACGAATATCAATGGATCAAGGTATGCATTTTTTGTTTATGTTTTCATGTAAAAATCATATATTCTAAGATCTTGGCCATTATATTTATTAAAGAAGATCCTTTAATGGATATTACATATGGTATCAGAGCCTTGATTAAAGAATTTATGATTTTTATTATGAATGATTATTTATATATATATTCCGTTATTATGAATAAGGTGATTAGAATAAGATAGTGGTAAGGTGTTCGAATCATTGTTTTTCCCCTATTTCCTCCTTTTGATCTTTTTGCTCTTCTGAATTAAAGAATAAAGAAAGTTTCCGCACGGAAGGGCACACGGAAGCAGAAATCATGTAAAGTTTTTTTTTGTCATTTTTTATTTGCTTCCCATGAAAAGCCCACGCATGATCTTTGAGAATCTGTGGTGGTTAAGTTTTTTTTTATTCGTTTTATTTGCTTCCCATGAAAAGCCCATGCGTGATCCTTAGGAATCTGGTGTGGTGGTTAAGGTTCAGGTTCAGGTCACAGGTTCAAGCCTCCTTAATGAAATCCTTGCCATTGAGCTTTCTCTCTCCCTTAATGAACCAGGGACGCGATGTGAGCTTTCTCTTTCCCTTAATGAACCGATGTGAGCGGTGTCGTGTATATATATAAATAAGAAGTTATCCACACGGAAAGAAATAAATAAACGTAATAAGGGCATGAAAGGAAAGTTATCCACATGGAAAGAAATAAATAAAAGTAAAATAAAATAAAAGGCTAACGGTGATTCAAACCTATAAACAAGGGTTACAATTTTACCAATCTAATCCTTAACAATAAAAGATGAAAGCTGAGGATGCAAGAAGATACTTTTGAAATTTATGTTTTGACTTTTAATATTATGATATTAATGTTTTATATATATATATATATATATATATATATATATATATATAAAATATATGTGGGTACACTTAAGTCTTTAGTATTCACGCAAGATATTATTAATTAAATTTGATGTCTATATTATAATTTGTTAGTCACCAAAGTGGCTAAATTTGAAAGTTTATAGGTATCAACTTTAATTAAATAATTTAATTACTCATAATTATGTGATGCTTATAAATGAATGACATAATTGTTTAATTGTTATGAGTATATTGAAGTTCATTGATTATAAATATTTAAGGGTCACCCAAAGGTTGACTAGTCATTTTATAATCTATAGACATGATATGGTTAATTAATATGCTTGGTTAGGTATGTTTAACATATCCAAAGATAGCAAACATATCTAATTTGAGTATATATAATTGCCAAGTATGTAAAATTAAAATTAAGCATCAATTATGTTTATTGTTGTATATTGTTGTATCACCCAAAGGAGAACTTCAATATGCACTTATTGTTTACTTGATGGAATATGAATAATATTACTCAAAGCATTAATATGTGAGCATTTTTCTATATTTGCAGCAACTATTCATGTTTCTCTTCATTCGCAATCTATGTTTGTTCAAACTTTTAATGGGCTTAATTTCTCTAAATGGCGCGAACAAGTTCAGTTTCATCTTGGTGTTCTAGATCTTGATTTGGCACTCATAAATGAGAAACCCACTGCTCTTACTGACTCTAGCAGTGCTGAATAGAGGTCTTTTCATAAGTCTTGGGAAAGATCAAACAGACTTAGCCTGATGTTCATGCGAATGACTGTAGCAAACAATATCAAGTCCAGAATTCCTACTACTAAAAGTGCTAAGGAATTTCTGAAGTTTGTGGAAGCGCGTTCCCAATCTGACTTGCTGATAAGTCACTTGCTGGGACATTGATGAGTACTTTAACCAACATTAAGTTTAATGGTTCTCGTACTATGCATGAGCATGTTGTTGAAATGACAAATAGCAGCAAGACTAAAGACTATGGGATTGGAAGTGAATGAGAATTTTCTTGTGCAATTCATTATCAATTCCTTGCCTCCTGAGTATGGTTCATTTCACATGAGTTATAACACTATGAAGGATAAGTGGAATGTGAATGAACTACAAAGTATGCTCATTCAAGAGAAGCAAGAATTAAGAAACATGGAAATCATTTATTAATCTCATGGGCCAACAAGGAGTTGGAAAGAAATCAATAAAAAAAAAGATAAGAAAGGAAAGAGCAAGCAACGACCACTAAAGATAAATGGGTCATCTGCTCAAATCCACAAGAAGGAACAAAAGATGATAAGTGTCACTTTTGCAAAAAGCATGGACACTATCAGAAAGATTGCCTAAAACGTAAGGCGTGGTTCGAAAAGAAAGGTAAGCCTACGGCTTTTGTATGTTTCGAATCAAACCTAACAGAAGTTCCTTATAATACTTGGTGGATTGATACTGGTTGTACCACTCATGTTTCTAATACGATGCAGGGATTCCTTACGATCCAAACCATAAACCCAAATGAAAACTTTGTCTCAATGGGAAACAGAGTCAAAGTTCCAGTTGAAGCTGTTGGAACCTATCGTTTGATTCTAGACACTGGACATCATTTAGATCTTTTTCAAACACTTTATGTCCCTTCTATTTCTCGTAATTTAGTTTCTGTATCCAAACTTGACTCAGTTGGATATTCTTTTAAATTTGGAAATGGATGTTTCAGTTTGTTTAAACACAATCATCTTATTGGTTCTGGTATTCTTTCTGATGGTCTGTACAAATTTAAGCTTGATAGTCTTTTGCTGAGACATTGTTAACCTTGCATCATAATGTTGGTACTAAACGTGGTTTAGTAAATGAACAATCAGCTTACTTGTGGCATAAACGTTTGGGTCATATATCCAAAGAAAGAATTGAGAGATTAGTAAAGAATGAAATCCTTCCCGATTTAGATTTTACTGATCTTGGGATTTGTGTGGATTGTATTAAAGGAAAACACATAAAACAAACAATCAAGAAAAGTGCCACAAGAAGTAAACAGCTCCTTGAAATTATACACACCGATATATGTGGGCCTTTTGATGTTCCATCTTTTGATAGAGAAAAGTATTTTATCACCTTTATTGATGATTTTTCACGTTATGGCTATGTCTATTTACTGCATAAAAAATCTCAATCGGTAAATGCTCTAGAAGTGTTTATCAATGAGGTTGAAAGACTAGACAGAAAAGTGAAAATTGTTAGGTCTGATAGAGGTGGTGAATATTATGAAAGTATGATGAATCTGGACAATGCCCTGGTCCATTTGCCAAATTCCTTGAAAAGCATGGCATATGTGCTCAATACACAATGCCTGGAACACCAGAACAAAATGGTGTTGCAGAAAGGCGTAATCGAACTCTAATGGACATGGTTAGGAGTATGTTAAGCAATTCATCATTACCCTCATTATTGTGGATGCATGCTTTAAAGACCGCTATGTATTTACTAAATAGGGTTCCTAGTAAGGCAGTTCCAAAGACTCCTTTTGAACTGTGGACAGGAAGGAAACCCATTTTAAGGCATTTACATGTTTGGGGTTGCCCGGCGGAAGTAAGGATTTACAATCCACATGAAAAGAAGTTGGACTCAAGAACAACCAGTGGTTTCTTCATTGGTTATCCAGAAAGATCAAAAGGGTATAAATTTTATTGTCCTAACCATAGTACAAGAATTGTTGAATCTGGAAATGCAAGGTTCATTGAGAATAATGAAATTAGTAAGAGTTTGGAACCACATAAAGTGAAAATTCAAGAAGTTAAGGTGCAAGTTTCTTCACCTATAACTTCTTCTCAAGTTGTTGTTCCTAGAGTTGTTGAACCTTTTAATAACTTTCAAGAACAACAAATTAATGATCAAACACCATAGAATGATGATATTACTAATGAACTTGCAATAAATGAACCCAATGAAGTAGCATTAAGAAGGTCTCAACGACAAAGAAGAACCGCTATTTCTGATGATTATGTAGTTTATCTACAAGAATCAGATTTTGATTTGGGTATTAATGATGATCCAGTTTCTTTTTCACAAGCCATGCAAAGTGCTAATTCATCTAAATGGTTAGATGCCATGCAAGATGAGTTAAAATCAATGGATTACAATGCAGTCTAGGATCTTGTTGAATTGCCTGAAGGTTGTAAAAGAGTTGAGTGTAAATGGGTCTTTAAGACCAAACATGACTCAAATGGCAATATTGAACGTTGTAAAGCCAGACTTGTTGCCAAAGGTTTTACTCAAAAGTGTGGCATTGACTACACAGAGACCTTTCTCCAGTCTCTAAGAAAGACTCATTTAGAATTATTATGGCACTAGTAGCTCATTATGATTTAGAGTTGCATCAAATGGATGTGAAAACCGCCTTTCTAAATGGGAGTTTGAATGAAAAGGTTTATATGGACCAACTTGAAGGTTTTTTATTTGAAGGAAAGGAACACATGGTGTGTAAACTGAAGAAGTCAATATACGGACTTAAGCAAGCTTCCTAACAATGGTATCTTAAGTTTAGTGATACCATTACATCCTTTGGATTTAAAGAAACACTGTTGATCGGTGTATATATCTGAAGATCAGTGGAGCAAAATCATATTTTTGATTCTGTATGTTGATGATATCTTGCTAGCTACTAATGACCTTGGCCTATTGTATGAGACCAAGAATTTTGTCTCTAAGAACTTTGAAATGAAAGATATGGGTGAGGCATCCTATGTGATTGGAATCGAAATATTTCGTGATAGATCACAAGGAATGTTAGGTTTATCTCAGAAGGCATATATTAATAAAGTTTTTAAGAATTCAACATGAACAAATGCTCTGCAAGTGTTGTCCCAATTCAGAAGGGAGATAAATTCAGCCTTATGCAATGTCCAAAGAATGAATTGGAACACAAACTGTTGAGAAATTATTGAATCATAATTGCCCCAACTTATTGATTTTGATGATTTCCAAAAGCCATGAGTATTTTAAAGAAAACAATGAGTTTATCTATCAAAAATCTTGAGCTTATTCAAAAAGAAACCAATGGACTCTAAATGGTTTAATTCACTGATTTTTGAATCAATTTGAAAGAGAAGTTTTCAAACTCTATTATGAGATCTCGAAAAGAAATTCTTACATAATATATTTAATCTATGATTTCTTGAAACATATCTTGAATTCATGCTTAATGATATATTTATTGTGTTCAAGTCAAAATATCATTTAAAATTATTTTAATATAATTGGGACGAGCTTTAAAGTCAATCAGAACATTTTTCTGATTTTTGTATCGCTCCCAAGCCGACTCAAGGGTTTCCGAGTCGACTCCCCAATTGTCTGAGTTTCAATGTTGTCCTGAGTCGACACTTGAGTTTTCAAGAGTCGACCCCTGAAACCTTCGCGAGCCGACTCAAGACTGTGCGAGCCGACTCAACTCAGACACCAGAAAGTCTCATTTTTGAGCACTTCTCGAGTCGACTCCTCATGTTCCTCGAGTCGACTCCCGACTTTCAGGAGCCGACACTTATGTTTTCGCAAGTCGACCCTTCAATGCTTAAAATGTTTCTATTTCTGGAATGGACTGTGCGAGCCGACTCCCACAAAGCTCGAGCCGACTCCACAATTCTGGGCGCGATTTTTAACGATGACACATCAGCCCCAACGGTTAGATTTTTGAATAACGACTATTTTTCCTTGTCTCTAACGGTATATTTTTGCAGATTCTATAAATAGAGGAGTTCTTTTCAAATCAAACAACCCAGAGAAAATCAAAAAGAGAGAAAAGAATATCATTTGAAAAGAGGGAAAAACAGAGCATATTGAAAAAATCATTTAGCTCAAAGAAGAGTGTTTCAAAAGGAGTGAAATCCAAGTGAAAGTTTCGTCTACTCCTTCTTATCAATCCACAAGAGCCAAAAGAAAATCCACAAGCATTTCAAAGGTCAAATCGGAGGATTTTCAAAAGAGGAAAAAGCTTCATCTCAACTCCAAAATCTTCAACGGTCAAGAATCTAGCTGAGGCGTGATTCAACACTTCTAGAGGAGTTAAAGAGAAGAAGGGAGAAAGCCCAAGCATCTACCATCTGCAATATTATCAGGCTTTTCTAACCTTATATTATTTTGTACTTCATTTGTATATTTGCTCAAGGGGAGCACATTATTGTTCAAACACTTCTATTCTATTTGTTTGCTGATTCAATCAGTGGATTGAATCAGTGGAGGTTGGTATACCTCGTTACAAGCCGGAGTGCTTGTGTTGGGTTAGTTGTGAGCCCTAGAAAAACAACGTGTAGGGTTTTGTGCTGGTAAGCCCGTGTTAAAACCAGCTGGGTTCGTTGTGCACC